>CM034155.1:251056070-251219916 GCA_019776745.2 Taxus chinensis | reverse complement strand
AGGTCAGACACTAAAATAGCTTGTTGCATGTTGTATTCTCTACAACCATATTCTAAAACTTTCATCTCCCAATAATGAAAAGAAGAAGTAGACATAGAAGCTTCATAGACACCAAAACTTAGAGAGTCAGAGTCTACCTGTGATTCTATAGCTTCTGACTAAAGGGGAACTGCAATATCGATAGAGGGACACATGTAGGTACCTTTGCAAGAAAATCCATTGAGGGCTCTACAATGGGAAAAGGGTTCTGGATATCCTTGTATCATAACAGTGTGTCCTTCACGCTTCAACTTAATGCACTGGTGGAAAGTTGATGGCACGACCTGCATGACATGGATCTAAGGGCGGCCAAGCAACATATTATACGAAATCTCCAAGTCTAGGACATGTAACTTTTTATTATACCAAGTAGGTCCAACTTCCATTGGTAAAGTGATTGCGCCAACTGATTCCCTTTCTGCATTGTCATAAGTGGTGATGGTGATGATTTGTGACTCTAAATATGCTTCCATATGTCCCAATTGTTTAATAAACTTCAACGTGTAAATATTCAAACCTGACCCGTTGTCCACAAGCACCCTTTTGATATTCCTGTGGGTAACAAATACCTCTATGTATAGGGGGAGATTATGGGTTGGATCCTCACTAGGAAGCTCCTTGTGACTGAAAGAGATGTACTCTGTTGGTGGAATGTTTACCACCGTGGCCTGAAGAGGCAAAGGGTCTACTTCCATGGGTACTCCCTACCCCTAGAGAGTTTTATACAAGATTTCTTTGTGTACATTTGATATTTTGAGAAGATAAAAGATTGAGATCTTGGCAAACATCTTCTCGAGTTGTTCCAAGAGGTTATACCTAGCATCTTTTGGTGTCAATGGAAAGGGTTTGGGGATCATGAGATGGGCACACCTTGTTACTGCAGCATAATCCTTCCCTTTGATCCAGATGGTATTCACATGTTCATCAGGAGAACAGATACATCCAATGAGTGTGTCATATTGATTATTATCAGTATTGGTATATAGATAATTTTCCACTCTGTAATTCTAGGATGGCTCTTCTTGATCCAACTTCTTCTCATCTACCTTTCCATGCCTAAGGAAAGATTCCTTGAAGATGCCCATCTTTTTGTTTGGCATCTGGGTTTTTTCTGGGGTATTGTCTTCAATCTCCCCATTTTCAATGAGGTCCTGAATGTAGTGACGAAGCTCTAAGCATTTTTCTAGTTTTTTCCCTTTGACACGATGCATATCAAAAAATTCATGCTCCTTGTACCATGCTGGCTTTGGATCATTCTCATCAAAGGGTTGCGTTATGGGGTTCGTCATCATGTGGGCTGCATCTAATTGTTTCAATATGACGGACAAAGGCTCGTTGAGGAGGGTGAATGTCCTGCATATGGATGGTGGTTGAATGGGCCCTTTGGTCAGTTTAAAAGGTTGACCAGTTTGGACCGTTTGCACACGTTTGGAATCCATGATCCCGTTTCCCACCACGTTTTTATTCTTGTTAAATATTTTCAGATTTTTCGCAGGTTTAACACTTTGATTATCTCTAGATTGTGATTTAAGATTTCCTTTAGCGATAAGGGATTTCTCTATTTGAACGCCATTTTCAATAACCTCCTTAAAAGTACGAACAAAATGCATTTGAAGGTGGAAAGCGATATCAGGATTTAGGTTCGGCACAAAGATACTTACTAGTTATTTTTCAGGGAATGCACAAGGGAAGCGACTGGCTATCCTTCTCCAGCATTGCAGGAAGCTGGCGAATGTCTCGTTAGGGCATTGTTTTGTGCCACACAAGTCAACCATTGTGATATCACTTTTGATATTGTATCAGAAGTGTCACACAAACCTCTCTGTCAATTATAGCCATGTAAAGATGGACCCCGAGGTAAACGAGTAAACCTCTCCAAGGCTTGGCCACCTAAACTCTTTAGAAAGAGTTGTATGAGGTAATTATCACTGTAGGACACCTCTTGACATGCCATATAGAAATATTTTACATGATCTCGTGGGTCACCCTTCCCCCTATATTTGTCAAACTTCGACATGTTGAATTTCTTAGGGAAGGGTTGAAGCATCATAGTTTTTTTAAAAGGAAGAGGGAAAATTTCTTCATATTGATATTTTCTGCTACTCCCCACATTACTCTCTTAAAGGCTTGTAAGCGTCACTTTCATTGATTGCATTTCTTGCATGAGTAATTTCTCTTTAGTAGGGGAAGAAGGGATATACACTCTGCTATGTTTTGTATTGTCCCCTCCATGGTTTTCTCTATGAAGCTCACTAATTTTAACCTTATGTTTTGTATTTTGTACATTCTTGTTTGTCTCTTTTTGTACATGAGAGGTTAACAAGGCTAGTTGTTGACTAAGGTTACAAATTTGTTGCTAAATAATGACTTCTTCTTCCAAAGGTTCTTATTCTTCTTCATATTGTGGAGGTTCCTCAACATTTTCATGCTCTATTCTGACCCTACGCGACACTTTAATAAAGGGTATCCTATGTCCCACT
Organism: Taxus chinensis; assembly: GCA_019776745.2. NCBI lineage: Eukaryota > Viridiplantae > Streptophyta > Pinopsida > Cupressales > Taxaceae > Taxus > Taxus chinensis. Next base: position 251,217,397 of record CM034155.1, on the reverse strand, counting down.
ACGTTATCATTTCCCACATTTGAGGTAGAAGCATGTCCATGCGTCAAAATATACTCCATATTAATAAGAGGTTGCTCTTCGTTGTTAGCATCATTTGTAGGTGGGATCATATCTTGTTCAGTGGGCATTTTAGCTCTTAGATCTACTACGTGTGTGAGCACCCTATCCTTGTTTCTAAAAAGGAACTCATCTAGTAAGGTAGGATCGAAATTGAATTCTACATGTGGTGATTCTAGCTCATTGCCACTATGATCTATCATTTCTTCATCTTCTTTCTCTGCAGAGAATAAAGGCCCTAAATCATGGCCGATAAAGGGATTTGACCCATGTTGATTGGAGGTTTCCCAATTTTGCATTTTTTTGCTTCTAATGTTTACCTTTTGAGCCCTAATCTTGTTTTAGGAGCCATGATGTGTAACAGCTTCACTAACATATATGTGAATTTGTTCAAATATTTGCTATCAAATGTCTCTGAAATGTAAAAATAATGTCAGGAATTGAATGAGTATAATGAATGGTAAAGTACCAATGTGATAAAGAGATTGCCTAAAAAGTGCAATTCAATAGTAATGTAATGCTTGAACCAATCAATCGAATGAAATACTTCCTAGGTTTTCTTTGAAAAGGTAGTTGGTGTTGTAAAATGATTAACCCGATGTCACTACTTATGTCAAGTTCAAAGATATGAACAAGGTGCAAGTAATAAAAATAAGTTAATGTGACCTCCTAACAAAGTATACAATGAAGCAAGTCCCAATGCAATCAAGACCTATACTCCAAAAAGTGTTAGTTACAAATGCAAGTGAAACACAATGTCGCCAAGATATGTTTGACCAAACTTTATGAAAAACTAAGGTATTGATATCGAGATGATATTGATGCAACACACACAAGTGGCAAAACTACCCACTTTTCAAATTTGAGGTAATAATTGGACTCAAACTTAGGGCGTCAAGTATACCTATGAATGATTAAAGTGTGTATAACGCAACCTTACAATGTAGATATTTAGGTCAAGTTTACAAGAAACAAGACGTAAATATCAATATTGTAGTGACAGATACAAACAAGATAACCATTCCAAGTAGATTCAAGATGAAGAACCAAGCCTAACTATAATGATGACCCTGACCTGGGTATCAAGATCATACATGGATACCAATGATACGATTAACAAAATGTCTCTACTTATGTCAAGTTTAAATGAATGAACAAGGCATAAATAATAACAAGAAGTTAAGTGACCCAATCAAGGTATACGAGAAACAAGCCTGAATTCAATCAATACCTATATCTCAAAAAGTGTTAGTTACGATTGTAAGTGACACAACAATGTCACCAAGATATGTTAACCAAACTTTGTGAGAAATTAAGGTATTGATATCAAGATGATATTGATATAACACGCAAAAATGGTAATACGTATCACTTTTCAAAATCAAGGTAGCAATGGAATCAAACTAAAAGATTATAGTATACCTATGAATTGGTAAAATGTGTATAACGTAACCTTACAATGTAGATATTTAGGTCAATTTTGCAAGAAACAAGACGTAAATATCAAGATTATAATGACACAATACAAACAAAATAACCTTTCCGAGGAAGTTCTAGGTGATGAAACAAGCCTAACTATGATGATGATCCTAACTTGGGTATCAAGATCATAAAGGCTACCAATGATATAAAAATGTTTTGACACACTTTAGACATTTAACAACTCAGCCACAAACATGGATGGGCGTAAACAAACAAAAAAGTGGTAGAAACACTCAATTGATAACGCAAAGGTAGTCACTCTTCTTTTGATCAACAAAGTGTCAAAAGAAATTAAAGGAAGTAGATCAATTGGGGGTGAAAAATGGTGGCCTCACTTTGGCAGATTTTCACCTCACCTTAGGGCAAGTGAAAAAAAAAAAGTAACGCTTTCCACATTTCATGATGAATGATGGTTCACAACTCAACATTGTTTTGAAATGGTCAAAGTGGGATCCAGGCCAAAGAATATCTTCCTAGGTGGTTCTCTCAACTAGGTGTTACAAATTTGTCTAAGAGTGTGGCATGATTTACCAAGAAAAGTCACACTAACTAATTCTTGGAGTATCTCGACTTTCCCCCCTTCAAGTATAGTGGACAATAAATGCATCCATCATGTACTCTTACCAGGGCCACGATACAGACAACTTGCAACGCTAACTCACAAGGACACACTAGTCAAGTAGGTTGTGTGAATAACTTCCCATTTCATCCACAAGGTTCCCTCTTGCATGGACTACTTTGGGGTTCTTAGGACCACCCCCATTGTTGTAGCTTAAGGCTTATGCCAAAGGGTTTATGTCCTAGTTTTAAGCGGATGGGGTATATCCTTACCTGAAACTAACAATATAGTGTTATGAATATGATGTTATTTTTATCTTGTTTAATTTTATGTGGTTTTCTTGAGCCTTTTGGTAACCTGCACAAAAACTCTATTAGTAGTTTGGTTTTTATTTCGATTCCATCTTTCTTTGACAAGCATGTGTTTGGTTCTGCAAAAAGGGTTAGTAATTTTCCACAAAGAGAATAAACCTCATTTCTGATTCTCAAGATCATCCAAGGACGCAATAAAAGAGCATATGTGATGTTTTTGGAAACCAAGATAATACCAATGGAAAACACTTAATTCAAACTACACCAATTTAACTCATTTTTTACTCAATTCAAATATTCTCAATATTTTTAAAGCATCAAAAAGACCTAAGAATCGTTTCTGAATCCCAAGGTCACCCCAAAGGATTTGAGGGAAGATCATATATGATCTTACTCTTTACAAGAAAAACATGCAAAGATCCATCTATTTTAGCAAAAGCATGTACACATACCCTGCAGAAATAAGCATTAGTCAGATAAAACTTGTAAAGAAGTTAGCACTTTAACATACAAAATTTGATAAATCTAAAACAAGCATGCTACTTCAGACTGAGGAACTTGTGCATAGGTTTAGGCATGTGTGTGTGGGTTAGGGCAGTTGTATCCCTCTGTGCTTTTTAGAACTGCAGTGTACTTACGCTACCCGAGAGGTGTATGCACCAAGATGTAGGCGTATGCGCCAAGGTAAAGGCGTGTGTGATGATAGTGTAAAACAGATTAGGAAACCAGATAGCGTAAGTTCACCAGGATAGATGTGTTTACACCTCTCTACATTTTTTAGATCCACATTTTACCTGTGCTACCCGAGAGGCGTATGCACCAAGTTTTAGGCATTTGTGCCAACAGGGTAAACTAGAAATCTAGGAAAATATGATAGGGTATGTGTGTTGGCCAAAAGACGTATGTGCCACTATATAGATGTTTGCACTAGTAGTAAAAACAAAGAGAGTGTGCATAGACAGAGAGGTGTTTGTGCTAGGGTAATGGCACCTGCGCTAGCCTAACATGTTTTCTGACTACAACGAAGGTACAATATGATGGAAATGTGTATGCATGTTGGATATGGTGCCTGCACGTGGGTTAGCATGTCTGCACATGGATCAATGTACCTGAGCATCTCCTACGAAGAAAAAGTACCTGGTTATAATGTCAAAATACGGCCAAATGAGACAATCAAGTAAAAAAATGTTCCAAATTTTAGCATGTTAGTTTGAAATTGACAATAACTCCTCAAAAATGAAATCTCTCAATAAGATCTCACACATGTAAGCAGATCAAACTCATAAAAATCACCATAAATATGTACATAGAAAGGAGTTAGCCAAAAACAACATAATTTTAACTAAAATGCTAAGGGACAAAGGATCGGTCCCACCGGGTGTGCCATATGTGCACATGTATTTGTTTAGCTAAGTTAAGGAAAGTAGAACTAACACCTGGTAGTTCTATAACAAAGCTAAAATCAAATTCCAAACACCATCATGTTAAGGGCTAAGCAAGTAACAATTATCAATATCGATGCATTAGGACTTTGAAAATGAACTTCAAGCTAACATATTAACATTATTACTCTACCCTTCTTAGAAAGCTAAATTAACAAGACCTATGTAGATCTCTTAGCTATCAAAATGAGATTAGTGGTTTCTTGATCCAAAGTGATCACATATGGAGGTTCATCAAGCCATGGCTTATTAGGCCTTTCTTGATTAACTCCATTTCTCTTCACAACACTAAGCTTGATTGTTGGAATGCAAATGCATGAGGCTTAGCTCCTCTAATGGTAGAATGCTCAAGGATGACAAAAGGGCCTATAGTTTATTTTCTATATGCTTTATTTCATTTCTCAAGAATCAGGTGTGGGTGTAAAGGTAGGAGGAGGGTTCTTTATATAACCCAATGGACAAAGGAATCTCTACGTCCCTTTGCATGTGGGATAATAGAGATGTTGGGTTAGCTGTGGATAAGGGGGGGTTTATAAAGGGTTTAATTAACTTTAGGAGAGTTTAATTTGTCTTCTAGTGACTCATGTGGATAAAGAGGGTTTATTAATTAATCAAGATGATTAATTAATAGATGTGTTAACCTTTACAAGCTTTTTAGAGGAATATTAGCATGATTTGGACCATAGAAGGGAATAAAATCAAACAAATAATGATTTATTAATTTAATGAAAGGGGAAGCTAATTAATTAATAATAATTAATTAGTCTAGATAGATTGAAGAACTAATTAAAAAAGGTCATTAATTAGGGTATTTGTTGGATAAACGACTTAATTAATTAGCATAATGTAATTAATTAACGAGGATAGAAGAGGAGATGAGCACTATTGACGATATGTCGTCAATTTGTGGGAAAGGGGATAATTAGCACAATTTAAGTATTTAAATTGTTTAGGCTAAATTATAGGTGTCTACACCAAGAATACTTATTTATAGTAGGGCTTCAGCCTATCCGCATTGAAGTAACTAGACAAATGTTTCCTATCTAGCACCTCTAATGGAAAGCACCTTAATCAAGTATGTAAGTCAGAATAAATAGTCTCAACCAATACACCTTCAATTTCTCGAGATGGAACAAAAAATTTAAATCAGACAAAAGAACCATATGTCCAACTTTAATCTTCTTATCCTTAATATGCCTATCATGCCATTCCTTATGCCTGGCCTTTTTTGTCTTCTGACTGTACTGAGAAATTGTGCGTCATTCATCCAACTATATTATTTTATATATACACTCTTCAAGTGCTTGCTCATCATCCAATATTCCTACAAGCATAATACGCAAGGAGGGTAACATGAATTCTACAGGAAAAACAACCTCTGTGCCAAACACCAATTGAAAGGGTGTGGCTTTGTTCAATATTTTATAAGTTTTTATGTATGCCCAAAGTATAACAGATACTTTGTCATCCAAATCCTTCTTTCTAACATCACAAATATTTGTCAATGTATGTCCCAATATATCATTGAAAGCATTAGCATTCCATTTGTCTTGTGGATGATAGGGGGTTATCTTGTGATGTGCCACCATAAACTTGACTAATAATATCTTGATAATCTCATTCAAAAAGTGTGTGCCCCTATCACATGTCAGACTCAACAGACATCCATATCTACTGATAATTTTCTCCTACAATAACCTTGTTGATGTAGTTGTCATGCAATCTTTTGTAGGCACTGCTTCCACCCACCTTGTAAGATAATCAGTGCATGTTATAATGTAGCGTGATCCAATCATGCGCATGAGTGGGGAAATAGGACCCAAAAAGTCAATTACCCATTTTTCAAAAGGTTTTACACTCATAATATGCCTCAAATTCATTTCATCTCTATGCCCATGCTTCCCAAGGCATTGGCAATGATCACACGCCTTGGCATATTATTTACAATCCTTGTATATTTTTTACCACCATAAGCCAGCCAATAAAATATTGCATGCAGTAGCATCTCCTGCATAATGTCCACATGTAATTCCCCCATGAGATTCCTCCATTATATCTTCACTTTCATGCTCAAGTACACATCGGTGTAAAACCTCATCCCGGCCTAATTTGTATAAGTCTCCATTGATCAACATATATGGAGTGGTATAACAAAGTTGTCTCTTTTCTAAGCTCTTCATCCCTTCAGGTTCCACACTAGTATGTAAAAATACAACAATGTATTCTAAGTGAGAGGGCACATAGTTCAATCTGAATTGTTTTACATCCGACATTGTATCCTCACCTGAGTTAATCCTTGATAAATGATCTAGTCCAGAATTATTTTTTCCAACTTTACCACTACTATAAAATCAAATTATTGAAACAACATAATCCAATGGCATATGTGCCCCTATAGTGACCAAATACTTCAATGTCATGTGATCTATATAAAATATGAAAGGATTTGCCAGCAATTATTGCCTAAACTTATGTAGTGCATAAATCATAGACAATGCCTCGCACTCTATATTTTTGTAATTATGTTCATCTGGGGTCAACTTCCTACTTGCAAAACAAATATGATGATCAACAATAACTTCACCAGGCTAGGCTAACACTTCTCTAATGCCCATGCTAGAACTATCCACATGTACATGAAATGACTTATCCCAAGAAGAAAAGTGCAAAATGGGTGCAGAAGTGAGCCTTTCCTTCAATGTATCAAACTTTTTCTACTGCACTTTATTCCAATGAAAATTATCTTTTACTCATTAATAACTCCTCTAAGGGTGCATACGATCCTAGCATATCCCTTAATGAACTTTTTGTAATACCCTGTATGTCCTAAGAATATGATCCTCATTTTGATTAGTAGGATCCTCCAAGCCTATAATAACTACAATATTAGTAGGAGCTACCAATAGTCCTTCCTTGCAAATGATGTGTCCCAAAAAAGTGTAGAAAAGATACACTTCTTGATATTCAAGGAGATGTTTAACTACCTACAACACTCAAACATGAGCCTCAAATTGTCACAATGATATTTTACCATCCCATATATAGTCCAATCATCTAGATAAACATGTTAAAACTTGTGTATAACATCTTCAAAAGCCTGTACCACAATGCGTGAAAAGACTACAGGTGCATTCTTCAACCCAAAGGGAATAACTGTATATGCAAAAATTCCCTATTCAGTAGTGAAAGTTATATTTTTTTGGTCTTCTTTTGCGATGCATACTTGATGATAACCATAGAATCCATCAGTAAAGGAGTAGATCTCACACCCTGCAACACATTCCAAGATCTCATGAGTAAAAGGTGTGGGAAAAGGATCTATGACACAAGAAGCATTCAACTCTCTGTTGTCCACACAAATCCTTATCCTTCCATATTTCTTTATGTTTATCACCATAGGACTCACCCAATCTAATTCCTCAATGGGCTCAATGATTTCATATTTCAAAATCTTATTAATCTCTTCCTTTACCTTGATATACAAATTAGGATTCATCCAATAAGGCCTCTTCCTAACTAGGCACACACCTTCTTTTCAACTTGATCCTCATCTCATCCAAATAGGGTTGCACTCCTTTTAAACATGGTATTCCATGTGAAAATAGATCTTATAAGTCACACAATAGCTCAATAATATTAGAAACCTCCTTTTCAGACCAATGATCACCAATAATGGCCTCCTTAGGTTCTTCAATTCTCCCAATGTTAACGTTATTTGTTCTCATAGGCTCATGATAAGGGCACGTGCCTTCTCATCAGCTCTATCCAAGACTTCATGCGTACCTATAGTGTGATCAAAATCCATATTCTATACTTCTTCACCATCAATTATATAGACCAACTTACCCTTCTATTTTTCTAACAAAGCGCACCCCAATTGCTCCTCATCTGTTTCTGGTTCTTTAAAGTGCACCTCTAAATCTGACTCTATAAACATATCTAATGATATTTCCTCATATTTTACACTATCCCCCATCATAAAACACTTGATAATATGCAATTCTTCATTGTCTAGAGGTTTAGTAGAAATATAATCAAAAGTGTGGATCATACATGAGGTCATCTCCTTCCAATCAACTGTGACTCTTGTTAATTCTGCATGAACATACCATGTGCGTAGTACAACCACTTAGAGTGACGTAGAACTTATGTACCCAGAGTGATGGAAAAAGGCCTCCTACCCCTCTGTCAAGAGTCTCTCACACCTATGAATGTGGTGCAAATTAGAATCCTTCCCATGGAATTCACATATCTTAGAGGGTGCATTGTTCTTAAGAAACCTAGTAGAGAGGGCGATTCTCACTTCTTGCCACTCCAAAAGGTTATCTCTGTGTGTATTCCACCATCACATTGTTGTACCACAAGGTATAAACTAGCATATTTATCCTTTCCACTTGGTATTTCCACTGAGCTTCCATGGCATGTAGAAATACATTAGGATTTCCTTCACCAGTATACTGAGGTATCTGGTTAATGCCCAAATGCCTAACCATGCCTGACCTGATGACGCGAGTAACTGTGTTCTTAATCTCACATTCCCTACCATTTCATATGTTGTATGTGCCAAGTTGTCACATGAAATACTTGTAGTATCACTCATAGAATGATCATCATCCCATTGAACAACAACCTTCCTTAGATGGATCAAGAAACTCAGGATCTCTAACTGTGCACACATATATCTGTTCAAATCCTCTTCACTCAAAGGTTCAACATAGGGTGTAACCTTCCCATTTATCAAAAGAATAATCACACACTCCTCCTTATTCTCAAAACTGATATATCCTTTGTTAAAGTGCAGATCAACATTATTCACATAACACCAAGGGTGCCCAAGAAATGCTGGAAAATTGTCTTCCTCTGCAAGTGCCAAGACCTCAAAGTCCCTAGTAAACTTAGCCCCTTGTATGGTAATAGTAGCATATTTCAAGACTCCAATGAGCATGGATTTAGTCTTGTTTTCCATAATCAACACATTTGAAGATGGTTGTAATGGTGGTCTCCCCATCTGATTCCTTGCGTCCAAGGTGAGTACATTTACTTTCGTGCCTGTATCAATCAATATATTACTCAATATCCATCCATCAACAATAACATTCAACGTGATCTCTTTATCATACTCAAGAATATGAGGAGGCAAGTTCACATGCAATATTTGTCTCTCACACTCAACTCCAGCATGCGGTACCTTCTCCCTTAACCATTCTCCTAACAATGGAATGATATTTTCCAGCACAACATCTTACAAACCTCATTCAAGTCATCAACATATCTCTGAGTAAGATCAACTACCTTTTACTACTCCAACTTCCATGACTACTCCTTCAAGCATTGTATCTCACCCTACACATTTCCTAATAACCTTCATATTCTCCTGATACATCTCCTTCTAATGAGTAGGATCTAGATACTTTGCATTCAATACCTCCTATTTTTTAATAACAATTTTTTCTTTGGAGTCTCATGAGTGTGCGCAGCCTCAACGAGTGTAGTCACTAATACAGGTATGACTTCAGGATCAGGTGCGCTAACTTCCACATACACTATTCTTCTATGACACATGTATGGACCTTTATCATCCATGCATGCCTTTATCTTCCTTGTGTTTCTTACTCATATGCTCATAAAAATCTGGGAACTCTTCAAACTTGTGATTTTTTCTACACCATGAGAAAATAATGTTCTAATGAAATTCACACCTATAATGATCAAGGGATCCACATGTATAACAGGTTCCATGAGGGAAGTCACTTCTTCCACCACCGTGAAATCATCCTCTGAATCCTCCATGGTAGCCTCTACCTCAAGTACCTCCATCAGAGCGCCCTTCATTATGACTATGATTCTCACCCCGGTCCTTAGAATTGTTTGCAACACTAGTCTGGCACACACCAGTATCAATAACATCATGAATATGATAAATCAATCTACTATTATCTATATCATGGGTGTGGGATTTACAAATCTTATAGTAACGAGACACATTCTTTCGAATCACACGTTGTAGCAAAGGGAATCTGTTTGAATCATGATCCAAGTGATAGATCTCACAATCTAGTAACATGGCATGCATCCAATTTACGAGGGAAGTTATCCTTATTATGTCCTTCAACCTCACAATCTGTACACCAAATACCAATGCATCTCATGAGTTAAATTGGTTGATAACTTCTCCAACTGCTTCGACATGGCTGTAATTTGTGCTTCCAAGAATGGGCTTACTCTAGTATTTACACTTCCAACTACCTCAGTGCATGCAAAGCTCCTTCCAAAGCCTTGCACAGATCTATGAATGTCTTATGAGAAATCCCCCTTCTAAAAGGTGTGATCAATCCCCCAAGAAACCACTAAGCATGTTGGCTAGGGTGAATATCATAAGACAACTTGGATAACAAAGTTTTAAAGTACGCATCATACTCCCTTACACTCTCAACCATGCTTTGCTTAATGTCCTTCACCACATTAATTTTTTCTTATTCAAACTTAGGTATATGGAACTCAACTCAGAAATCATCATGTAGTGTATTGTAGTCTACACAAGTCTAGTTCAGATCATACTTCCTATACCAGCTATGCGCACATGCCCTTGCAAATTTGTAGCAAACTAACTTTCCTTACACTCTGGAGTTGTAATTCCCTTAGCGTGCCATAATATCTCACACTTGTGAACATGTTCTATGGAATCCTCAATACCTTTGTATTCTGGTAAGTGAAGAGACATCTCATAATAAACTTGTTGGGGTTGGTGTGGACCATGCCCACCAGATCTAGAACATGTATTACCTCCAGTATTCCCTCCAGCTCTAGAACCACCAAATCCACTAGATCCCAAACCACCTGATCCTCCCCCCATAGCGGGAAATGGACTAGAGGATGAGCTACTCTGTGTTATAACTGTCATACTAAATTGAACTCCCATAGTCTGTGAAGTTGTGTTAGTTCTATACGTGTGCCCAAGATTCTATGTGCCCACACTCTGTCCTAATGATGCACTAGAAAGTATGCCTCCAATTGGTCCTCCAAAAATAAATACCACCTGTGATGCCATAGATGCATGTGTTGCTTATTGTACTTTTGTATTCAAAGGAAAATGATATCTACCTGTCGCTACTCTATCACCACTACTAGCCTGATTTTCAATGACTATTTCAAAACTGGAACATGTGGTGTAAGGGAAAGTTCACCAGGTGGGATCAGGTGCATGCCTATGGCCCTTACTCTATCTTATTTTGATGAAATCTCATCAGAAGCCAAGGGGTATTATCTTTTTTTCTTTCCTAAATGGGGGAGTACTGGATGCTCAGGTTCCATTTCCTCTGCATGAACCTTGAATCCTTCATGTATCACCTGTCTCCATAACTCCATATGCTCATCAACTTCACGCTTCTTTCCTAATTCCCTCTCCCGTGCTTCATTATACTTGAGTCAGTTTTCTTCTCTTTCCTTCTCTATCATAAGATCTTCCATATTTCACCACACCTACTCCTACCCTCGTGTGTGGTAGAGATTTAGCTAGTCATGTGTCATTCTTCCAAATCCAAAGTTACCATCAAGATCTTAATAGCTAAAGGGATAGCGTGCAGATAAGATCCTTTGGGTTCACGTAAGAACTAGAACTCAGCAACCTCTAGATAATAATAATTCAAAACAACGTACTCCAATGTGTAAATATGCAAAAAACCACTCCACCAATGATCTACAACATGTGTCCAAGCTAAATCAGCATTATGCAGAGCCTGGGAATCTTCCTGTGTCCACACAATTATTATATACCTCCAATTTATCTTCGATGTATATGCTACTAGCCACTCATACAACTCTATAGAAAAACAATAAAAGAACGTCTCATAGAGCTCATGATACAAATTTTCTTCAACCCATGGCGTGCATGAAACTCAGGTCCAGTATTGTATCTATAAGTAAATTCTTCCTCTAAATTTTCTACCCAGCTCTCAATGTTTTCCAAAGTTGACTAGTACATTTTCATCATGCAACAACTCGAAAGAGGTTTCGAAAACAAAACCAAAATGTAGTATTTTATTTCACCAAACATCCCAAGGCACGTTGGCACATCACTTAGGTAGACTTGAGCACTCACCTAAAGCACACAAAGGTACCAAGTCCCTCTTTTATAGCAGCTTTGTCAGGGTATTATCATGAGAAGACATGTATTCCATATCCATAATAACCATTCAAAAGTAAATGATAACATGAACTAGATCTAGAGCACAACCATAGGCAAGAATTACTAAACAAGAATCAAGATCAGATTTACCATACAAGATCCAGTCACAGATATGTCAACAACCAATATCCAACAAAAAATATTCATTATATTAATAATTGTAAACCACATAAGTTGAATACATACGTAAGTGTGTCATCATAGGTCATTCGCGCTCATAACCAACAACATAACCTTACAAAACATTCATAGGATTTTACACTCTCTCATAAACCATGCAAATACATACATACATACATACATACATACATACATACATACATATCTATATATATAGGGGTGGAGACTTGCCCTTCACAGCTTATGCATCCTCAAAATAGGTTGCATGCCAAGAATAGCCATGCGCTACAAGATAAATACAAAAGAATGCAAGCTTCACTAATAATAGATTATCTAATAATAACTACAGTGCTAATCCTATTAACAGCTCAAAACTATGCATGTCGCTTGATCTTCCACTTGTCTAAAATGACCTTTTTTCTTTGCTTCCAAGTCTTCATGTTGATGCATGTTCCACACTCAACATCTATTTTTATCTTCATATTGAAAAATGGTTAATTCCTGATATCATACTTTCTTGGGCGCACCCTTTTCCACTACACTTCCGTACGCACCTCCATGCCTTATGTCTATGCGCGCCATAATTATGCACCTTCAATACTTAGGTTATAATTCATCAGGCCAAAAACATGTGGGGGAAAACCCACTTTCTATGCATTGCTTCATCTTGGAACATGTTACAGGGACATGGGCAACTTCAAATGATGATGTTATGAAAATCCATTCATTGGTGCGATGAAATAAGAACCCCTCCTCAATTGTTTTGGAATTTCTAGTGCTGGGAACTCCTATTATGTGTTTGACCACACTTATAATTTTTATCTTTCATCCCATGATTTTCATACCTATGGTTCTCAATTATATCCACCTCATCACATTTATCATTAGTCTCATTATTTGGCATTTAATCTTCACTTGTCTGGTGTTCCATGGTCATTACCCCCATGGGATGATTCTTGATAGACATTTTGAATCGTTCCATATCATTAATGGCCTCTTGCTGACTTCTTGGTTAATCAATACATTATCCTTTATCATACATATCCTCATCAAGGATTTCATGGGATGCGATGACATCCTCCGTGATAGCAACATTATCTTCATACATGACGCTATTTATGGGAGATTTAAACATATCAATTTATTTTAATTCATATTGTATATAATTTTCTTCTCCGAAAGGGAAGGAGAAAATTTCATCTCCACATTCATGTGTATCAATGGATGTTTCAAGAGGATTATTAATTTCATCCTTTTGATCTATCGCGTCATGAAACATTTTCCTATCAACTAAAAACCATAATTGGTCTCATATTTGTCTTGCATATCCATGGCTTGAATTAAGAGTTCAAGACTTAGCTGAGGATCTTCTGTACCCTCTACAACTTTCAAGATTTCTTTCACACAATCCTTTGAAACTACTAAAATATCACCTTTACATTTATTTGAATAATCTTCATTTTGAAATTCCAGGAAACAATTCGGAGGAATTGATTCATTATCCCAAATTTCATTGCATTTCATTTCATATTCATTATGGGAGGCGTCATCCTCAAATGGCTCAAAGAATTTTTTTTCATCCTTTTCATCATAGAGGGAATATTCCTCTTCTAATAGAAAAGAGAAAACTTCACTTTCATCATTATATCCATGAATCCTTGTTTCATGAGAGAAATTTGATTTCTAATCTTGATTTGTTTTATCATGACAATTTTTGAAATCAATTAAGAAGTTAGAATTAGATTCATACCTATTTTACAATCCCATGGCTTACATTAGAAGTTCAAGGCTAAGTCGAGGATCTTTTTTTTCTTTTCCAACTCTCAACATTTCTTGTACAGATTCCTCTTTCAAAATTTTTAAAGGCTCGTCACAAATTGGCCTTTCTTCTCCATGGATGACATGATCAAGAGAATCTTCATCTTTGAATGAGAATGAGAAAACCTATTCTTCATGAACAAATGTAATGGTAGATTTTTTAGTTTGGAATTCATCAAGAATCATTTTGTCTTCTTCGTTTCCTACATCATCTGGCAATTCGGGGTTTTCCTCTTACAAGTCAAGATTTCTCCATGCCTCTTCATGGTCAATATTCAATCAGGAAAGGAATGCTTTGTCCTATGAAGATAGGAATTTCATCCTCATCTTTGGGTGTTATAAATAATTCATATTCCTGCTATCTTTGTAAAATATGTTAGCTCTTGGATCTCCTAACATTTACATCGTATATCTCATCTTTTTCACTAGAAGCAACTTTTCCATATCTCCCTTAATCAAAATGGTTGCGAAATTCCAAATTCATCTAGATTTTTCCTCCCTATTATGAATATTGTTATAGGTGTACCATAGACACCTATATTAGTTTGTAATATTAGTGCATTGGTATAACAATACACTCATATAGGATATTCGTGGTTATATGAGTTAGAATATGACTCCTCGATAATAAGATACCCTCTCCTATAAATGTGTATCCTTGTACAAAATTGAAACTCAATAGAGTAATTTTAATTATTGGAGATTTTATTGTGTTTTTTTTAATTCACAAATGCACTTAAAACAATCATGAGAACGGTGCATGATATCTTGTGATTATTAATTAATTGATTTGTGGTTGTGTATCTAGATGACATTCTTGTCTTTAGTAAGACATGGGAGGAGCATGTTCAACATGTCTAGTAGGTTCTTCAGACCTTGCGTCAGCATAAAATCTATGCCAACAAGAGAAGTGTTCCTCTGGCATCGAGAGTATCCACTACTTTGGATACATCATTGATAAGGAAAACATGGATGTGGGCCCAAAAAAAATCCAATTCATTTGAGACTAGCCAACACCAAATTACATCACCGAAATCTGAAGTTTTTTGGGCATATCCATATTTTATCTCAATTTTATACTTGGTTTTTCTCACTTTGCATGGCCTTTGAATAAGGTGAGACACAGAGGAAAAAAATAATTTTTTTAATGAAAAAAGGCACAATGTAAGGCATTTTCATGGATGAGTGAAAGAAAACACTCAACACTAGTCCTAGTATTAACATATATACAACATTCATTCGAGATAGAAACTCAGAATATGCACACAACACAATCTCACTAACAAGGGTATTTGGTGGCATAGTATAATGAGACCTTATTTGACACAATGCATAGGTACCCACTATATGACAAGGATTTGTACGCCATTTTGAAATCTTACAAACTATGAAAGTATTGTATTCTATAAAAAGAGACTATCATCCACATAGATCAAAATCCTTTACAATCCATGCAAACCCAAGGAAATTTTTAAAATGATCATCGCTAAAAGAGGTCCACCTATCTATGGTAGTTCCAGCTCTCAACATCCTACACAAGAAGGGGAGCGCCAATTGAGTTATCGATTATTTCATTTTATCCTTAAGTATATCCCTAAAAAAAATCCTTGACTCATGTGGGCATGAGACATCAAAGTGGCCTCAAATTTATGAACATGACCCTAAATTTTATGGCATATATCAAAGGTTAAGGGATAGAAATAATATTTTAGACTATCATTTATAGGAAGGGGTTTTGTGCCACATGAGAAACATTTGTGTTCCTATAGGGGAGTTCCTGAAATTTATTTGGGAGGTTCAATATAGTTAGGTTACATGCCACTTTAAAGTATATAAATAGTGGCAGTCTTGCAAAACTATTTCTATTGGCCAAATCTCTTACATGATGTGACCAAATACATCAAGTCATACACAACCTACATGATTGATGAAGGAGCATCATCTAGGAGCATTAAAAATAATAATTTTGTACTTATCTACATGTTTATAAGCATTTAGTGTAGGATTGAATGTGTAGGAAGTCTTAGATTTCAGATTTGAGTTCAAATTGAGTTTTCCCTCCAAAAACAAAGTTGTATTTCTTCCTTGTAAAACCTGCTTGTTTTTGTAAATTTTAGTCATAGTGGTTCTTGTTGTTGTTATAGGTTAGTTTAGGGGTCCATATACAAATTTTAAGTCATACATTAAGGGTATAAAACATCATATCGGTGTTCGTGATATGTAACTCTGCCCTAACATTTTAGTCAAACATGTTAACTTGGACTATTTAGTATACTTAAGTCTAGTTAGGTGTGTAACTACATAGGAATGTAGTTAGGGAAGGAATATAATTTGAGGCAAGCAAGGAGGAAGAGAAGAAGAAGATATTTTTTATGTGTAGACAATATTTCTTTTCCTGAAACAATGTACATGAAGGCTTTGAATATTGTGTAACAAAGTTTGAGTACTTAGGTTTGAAACTAGACAAAATATTCAATATTTGGATACTAAAACTTGTGTATGGAAAAATATTTAAGGAGCTTATCATTATTATTTGTGTTTTTTCTTATCTATTCAGACTGGACTCGATAAGTATTTTTAGCTAAATATAATTGTACAAGCTTGTGTATGGAAATCACTCAAATCATGGACTAATGAATTCACATTTTCAAGCACAATGAGAAAGTATTTGATTTGAAACTTGTTTCTATAGTTGACTAATGATCATACATAACTTAGAATTATTATTAGATCCTTGGAGACATAATTTGGTACGCTAAAATTTAAATTCCTTCCTCTTGGGTCTATCAAAACCCTGCCTAGGGTTTAAACAAGAAATTGATCTAGAAGGAGTGAGAAGTGTTCTTTAAGTTTTGAAATTGGGACTATAGATTTTTCTAACCTGGTGCTCCATTATTTCAAGTTTGGTTTTTTGTATTTTGGCATGTGAGGGATCACATTTTCAATAAAAATCATAAAAATAGAGCTAAGAGACCTAATTGGAATGGTGATAGGTGAGTTAAAGGGGTAAAACCTAAGTTTTGCTGTAAAAATTTAGTGGAGAGTTAAAACTCACTAAAGGGAGTTTAGAAAGGTGTTTATGTTCCTTTTATTTTTTCTGACTTTGTCAAAAAAATAAGGTTTGTATGAAATCAAGGCTAAAAGATAGAGGAGACATGTAAGAAGGGGAAAGAACATATTTATCCAATTTTCTTTTGTATCCCATTAAAAGAGAGGTGTGAATGCATGAATATACACTTTTGGAGGATTCTTAGAGTTTTGAACCTTAGAGGTAGCTTTCTTAAGCTAAACACCATTTTTTAGGTTAACTAGAATTAAAGCTAACCAACCCTAATCATGAATTAATGTATTACTAATTGGAAGAGATGAATATTAAGAGTCTAATTTGTTATAGACAAGGGTGTTGAGTGTATTTTTTACATTAGGTGGTATCAGATAAGGTTTGACATCATGGGTGACTTGAAAGAAGGCCAAGATTCTTTGAACAAAAGAGAAAAAATGATTTGTTGATTAGCGAGTTTCATTGAGAAGCCAAAATGCCACCAAGAAGAGTACCTAGAGCAGGTGTTCAGATAGGAGATCCTATTCTCGAGGAAATTAGAAATATGAGGTTATGTTTTAATGTCAGAACCGTAGCAGTGGATGCAAATCAGATAAGAGGAGAAATCACAAGAGTGTCAGTGATAGAGAGGAAGAACCACAAGCTACTCCAGCTCAACAAGAAGTTGAAGAGAAGGGAGAGGGACAAGTAGATAGGTTGTTAAAAGTGATAAGAGGGAAAGGATCCAAACCAAAAGTGGAGATTCATACTTATGTCAATAGTCTTGATGGAGAAGAACTCATTGAATGGATTGTAGAGTTAGACAAATATTTTGAGTATGCAAATGTTCCTGAAGAAAATAAGGTGAAATTTTCTTGTAAAATACTAAAAGGACGTGCAACACTTTGGTGGGATTTCATACAAGATAAAAGGATAATTAATTCATGGGAGTGGATGGTAGAAAAACTTTATGGAAAATCTCTACCTCGAGATTATCAGACTAACTTGTTTAACAAGTTACAAATTTTGAAATAAAAAGAAATGAGTGTCAGAGTATACAGAAGAATTTTAGTAGTTAACAATCAAATTAGGATATGTGGAAGAGGATATGGAGAATATAACCATGTATCTTAATGGGTTAAGGTACAACACTCAAGATGAACTCAACCTAGTAAGCCCCGAGACAATAGAAGAGTGTTATCAATTAGCTCTAAAGGAAGAAGACAAAATAAGTAGGAGGAAAATGTAGCATACCAGAGGTATACATAGAGGTTTTAGAGGTAGAGGGAAGCAAAAAATTAGAGGACAACAGAAAAAATAATCTAGAAGAATATGCAAGAAGCTCACAAGTACAAAATACTTCATGAGGTGGCTACTCAAGAGGAGGTTATCCTTATATAAAGGAATAGGTAACTTTGGAAGAGGAAGATGATAATTTAAAGGAAGGTGCTTTAAGTGCAATAATGTTTTTGGACATAGGTCATATGAACTCCCAAATAATCCTTAAGAAAGTGGCAGTTGAATGAATGATGCCAGAAAGCAGTTGGTGCGTGCTAATGAAGAAGAGAGTGTAGAATCATCATCTCATGTTGAAGAACCTGAAATAGGAGAAGCTTTGATGATGAGAAGAGTGTGTGTTAATTGCAAATAGCTTGGTTCAAATGTGGTGGCTTCGATCTAGGAATGAAATTAATTCATAATCTTACGGATGGGTTTGAACTATAGGAGTTTCCAAGAAACTTCATAGACATGGCCAGAAAAGGAGAGTTGGCATTTGTACCATTGAATGACTGTACTTATTTTAAGGCTTGATCTCCTCTCCAGATAAACTACGAGCATGAAATAGGATGTATCATGTCCTCTGAAGCTAACCAATGTGCAATTATTTTCCCAGCTATTACAACATAGAAAAACATGGATGTATGATGTATACTAAGGTGGGCCTTCAAATAGTCCAGAAAACAATTTTTTTGTTGTTGCAAAGATTAGAATTGGAAATTTATTTTCTTTATTTGTTGCTGAACTAGATTGAATAATCTCCCTATTCACATACACCATATTTATTTGTGTTTGTGATTATTAAGCTACAATTTTGCTAGAGGCACTCGTGGCTTTCATAAAGATTTCATGGACAAACAACAAGAAGCACAATGTATTCCTTCTAACCATGGGAATACATGTTGGGTATATCAATCTTCTATTAACATTTTGGGCCGCCAAATTCTAGGAAGGCTATGGATTTTCATTAGAACCTAGATTTCACAAGTCTGGTACTATTTTTTTTGTGTATTGACATTCACAAGTGTCCTTCGTTGCTTTATTTAGTTTTCATAACATTTTTTATGAAACTTACTTGTCGTGCTTTTGATCAATGTTATGTATTACGCAGTGTCGTAATGATAAATACAAAATTGTCACTCTTTTCAAATTTGTTTGAATCTCTATGACAATGTATAATACCAAAGGTAAATTGTTCATGTTGTACACCTGACAGGTTATATTTGGCAAAACATTAGCAGGGCTTTAAGAGGTTGCTCATGTTCTCTATAAGCTACAATTATTATACTCCATGAGGTGACATGTCGCTCATTCATTTAGTTAAACACTTGGCAAGAATTTAATAAACATTTACATTTATCATTTCTATATATAAAAACTTTACGCTTGCTTCGGTAGTATATATGTCATTCATAAACTTGTTAATTTTGTCAACTTAAAATGATAATTTTATTATTTTAATTTCAAATTACATATAAAATCATTGACTTCGTCATATACTTAATGCGGTCTTCACTACAAATATGAGTCATTCGCAAACATGGTGCTAATAATTCCTTTTAATAATGTCAACTTACACATGAAATCATTAATTTAGTCATAAATACTTACACATGAAATCATTGACTTCGTCATACTTCCTGTGGTCTCCACTACAAACATTAATTATTCTCAAACACACGTAGTATTCCTTCTAATTTTGTCCATATGTAAGAGTCATTCCCAGAATTTGTGGCAATGATTCCTTTTGTATGTGGACCTTTGTTTATTTTAATAAAATTTTACTGTTTAATCTACGTTGGTATTTGACTTTAATATATTTGTTTTTTGTTTTTAAAAAAGGTGGTTGGCCTTAAAATGATGCCACTTGCTATTGTCGTATTGTGATATGGTAAAGAGTCTGAAAATTGATATGATAAATAGTCTGAAAACAATTTAATGTTTGAGTTTAGTTTGGTCAAAATTAATTTTAATTATCTGCCTAAATTTATTTAAGAGGCGGATTATTATTTCTTAATCAGGCATGTTGTGATCTATATATTGGAGACATGTCGCCCTGAAATTATCACTCGACTTCCAAGCTGTGCCGTGGAAATAGCCTTTTTTTACTGCCCGAGCGTGTGTATTTTGGAGGCATGGAGACGGAATCGATGGTGGCTTCGCGACCTTCGCGATCGATTCAGTTTTCCCGGAGAGTGACTTTACATGATCAAGCTTTGTTTTCTTATTTTGGGCTGATTGTAGAGCACGGAGAAAGCAGAGAGAGACGCAATTCTGATCTGGATGTGAGACTATATGCCACTAATGCCGTGAACCCAGTAACATATAGAGCTGGTAATATTTTCACTGATCTTAGTACTTTCTTTACGACGACTATACCTGAAGAAGCCGAGAGGATATGGAGCGTCGTTGTTTCAAGCATAGAGTCCCTTGCAAAGTGGATCATGACTCAGGTCGAAGATCTTTGGAATAGTGCTGTTAAAGCAGTAAAAGACATCTCCAATGCTATTGCAACATTTCTCACCAAGTATTGGAACAGTATCACTGAGTTCGTCAAGAGAATCCAGGGAGCTAGCGAGAACATTAAAAATCATGTTGCAGATGCCACGATGAAGGCTACGGACAAGTTGAGGGAATTAGCCTTAGGAAGGATGAAGGATGTTCTCAAAAAAGAAGGCTACGACATTGAAGGATGGTCGGAAGAAAAACTCAGAACTCAGTGGGACGACTATATGAAAGATCATCCCTTAGATCCCAAAGAAGAGGAGGAAGCCAAAAAAATACTCGGATAATCCTCGACTGTCAATGTGTCTGTGTCTGTGTCTGTCTCCGTGTATGTGTTTGTTCTTTACGTATGTTATGTTATGTCTTCTTGGCTGTTTTTTCTACGCAGGTTTAAGAGGAGAGTGCAATATTGCATCTGTACATAGTTTAGTTTGCTGTTAGGACTGAAAATGACCAAAACTTTGCAGTCACAGCGGCTTTATTTCCTCCTCATTTGTGTGTCTTTTGTCGTCTGCTTCCTCAGCCCATTTGAGATGCTGAGGCCGCTGTAATGTCTTATTAAAAATAAAAGGGTTATGATAAAAGTGAAGGGTAATTTCCGAAATTTAATTAAACCTCTTATAAATCTTCAATTAACTCTGCCACTTAAACCATGCAAGCTCACAAATGAACCAAAGATGTGGTCTAATTCTAGTTATGTAATAGTATTACTTGAACTAACGTAAGCAAAATGGGCGTGTTAATAATTATAATGCCAACCATATGATATGCAGACTGCTTGAAATGTATTATATCGCACTACTACAAGGGGGGGTCATTTGAGACATTAATAGAGACAAAATTTGACTAAATTGTCTCAAATAGAGACAATAAAAAAGTTGCATATCGTCTCTATTATTGTCTCAAAGCGGGTGTCTCTAATATTGTCTCTAATTATTGTCTCTCAAGAGACAATAATGATTGATACATATTTTGTCTCTTGAGAGACAATATCATTTTCGTCTCTCTAGAGACAATATCATTATTGTCTCCTTAGAGACAATACCGAATACTAACATTTTGTCTCTCTAGAGACAATACTAATTTCAATTTTTATTGTCTCTCTAGAGACGATACGAATTTAAAGAATGAAAAATATGAATTTTAAAACTACATAATAACCAAATATCAACGAAGTTACATATCATCTATGATGTCGAAGTGGTCTGGTAATTAATATAATAAATTAACAACAATTTGATTTAAATATTGTGCCCAAAAATGGGTCCGCAAATATTTTATTAATATCAAATAAGATAAGATACAAAAGGGTGTCTGAATTTCGTTAACCCTTGAAATACAATGATAAAATACAAAAGGGTGTTTGAATTCCGTTAACCCTTGATATACAATATTAGCACCTTCTCTCCACCAAACTTCAAGTGATCCATATGATTCCCTAGTGCTACTTTGAAGTTATTTTTCTTAACTTCGATTTTGAGCAACTTCCTTTTTGAGCAATTGTCTCTCCATCGACAGCAATCATCTTCATGTTCTTTGCTTTGATTGTCTCAACTTTGATGCAGTTCTCTACTTATCGTTAGCAACAATGGTGCATTGGATTCTAAGAAATTATGATAACATATTTTACTCCAATTCTGCCAAAAGTATTCACAAATTGCATTTAAATTAGGACAATAATTAGTTTTTACTAAATCGACTTGATCTTTACATTTTGTTATAAAAAATTAGTTATCACTAACTCATTACTATCAATCCATTTTCATAAACTATACCAAGGACTAACCTCAGACATTAAAATCCCTAGAATTCCACACATGCCTAGTGAAAATGTTCCGATATAAGCCTATACAGAAAAACAAAAAAGAAGCCATTATTCATCTATTTTTTCTTTAGTGGATATTCTACACTACATGCATGAAAATGATTAAAAAGAGAATTACTACTTCATTTGCATCTGCATATCAGTATCCTAATTGTAGTGAACAATTTAATTAAATGAAAATAAATCCCAACAATAAAGATGGGTGGATATAAAGATGTGATAAGTGTAATTACCAGTATGTAAAAGGACAATCCAACCACAAAGCAACTGACGCTCATTCCTCCAGTAGCAATCTAAAGAAAATTTTCTCTTAATATTCATGTAAATAAGCAATGAAAATCCTTATAACAGCGTTTTATCAAAGCCTAAGTTCATACCATAAGAAGTGGTTGTCTACCAGATTTGTCCATCAGCAATGCACCTATTGTTGTCATTGGCACCTACCAAGCAATATATACATATTGATAAACACAGAAAATGTGCTTCATCATGGAGACAAGCCAAATGGGGTGTTATTATTTAAGGAATTAGACATATTTGGCACCTACAGTATAGCTATTCCAACTGATGTTTCCAGCCTATGCTTTGTCCGAGCGACCTGTTAGCTACCATGAATTGTTTCCTGTAAACAATCAAATCCCCATAAATATCACATGAATGAAGAGGTGCCAAGATGAAGGCAAAAAAAGTGAACAAACATATAAGAATGTATGAATAATGCATATCATAAGCACAGACCTGGTGCGATGTTGTTATTAAGACTTCGGCACCAGCTTCAAGATATTCTTCATGAACCTAATTAATGATACAATAGTAATGCATATAGGAAATCACAGGAATAAGACACAAAGTATATTATCTGTTTAACAGTACAAGAACATTGTTAAAGCTTAATGTGAAGTCATATTTACAAAGTAATGGTAAGTCATACCTATTAAATCATCTATCTGGATCTCTTCTCGATGTAGCTGGGGGCATATGTACAGATGGGGTATTGATGACGATTCGATTGGATGCAAAATGCCTTTATGTACTTATGGACTTTGAAGGACTAGGGAGCTTTGAGAGGACAGAGCAAGAGGACATGCTTCTCTCTGTCCTTAATGCAGCTATCAATAATCTAACAATCTTCAATAAAAAGGTAGGCCGGAAGTGATTATGTATCTTCTCTTCATTTTCTGCTTTGATTTGCATGTTTTACTTGGCTTTGTTACCTTTTAAACTAGTGTAGATACTTGAGATTAACTAGAAATATGATATGTTACATCTCAGGAATTTCATATTGACAAGGAGACAGAAAACGTGTTTCAACGCTTTCAAAATGGGGTAAACTTGGTTAAGAGTGATGAAAAACTATTCAAGGGACTATTCTTCATAGCAATCAAGGATGTTGATCTAGCTGATGTAGAGGACTTAAAAGATGAGTTTCCTGTAAAGCTGTTACAAATTCGTAAAAGATCCCATGAAAACTTTCTAACAAAGATGTATGGAGGAATGGTTGAACTTGCTACAATGCCTTCTTTCACCCGAAAAGAATATTATCAAGAAATTCTGTCTGAAATAGCTTTAACTATGGAAGAAGATTTATACCATACCTATCATAATGGACGTTCCTTCTCGAGAGAATTGAAGCTTGTTACTGCCCAAATAGCAACCAAGGAATGGACCCCTGTTGATTTGAAGCGTGTTGCCATGAAAGTGAGTATCCTTCATAAAAATTTGGAGTCTACTGTGAGGGAAGGACAACTCTCTATGTCAGGAGCCAGCAAGGTGCTTGTGAATTTTGACACTCAAGAAGAAATACATGATGTTCCAATAGAGCTTGGAGATCTCTTGATTGAAGTGTAGGATACTGGGCTAGAGCTTGCACCTACAGAAGAATCCATTTCAAATGATAAAGTCTTGTCCAATCTAAGATCAAGGCTAGGCACAATTTTTAAAAGAAAACGTGTAAATGGTGACCAATGGCACTCTGTGTTTCAGAGTTTCTTAGGGGATTTGATAGAGAGACGGTGTGATCGTGTTCAAAAGTGGCTCTGTAGTAACATAGCAGAATTTACTGGTAATCATGATGTACAGAAGTTGTAATTAGAGGTAGTTGCAACCCTAGCAGAGCTCAAACAGGGTCTCTCTGTCTGTGGTTGTAAGTGAATTGTCTGTTTCTGGTGATGCAGTAGCAAGTGTAGCAATTCCCTAGTTTACTGTATTATGAGATGTAGTGGCTTTCACGCCTTGTTAAATATATATTCACCTATCTTTGATGCTAAAATATTGGACCATTACTCCGATTCATGCCCCCCATGCACATTGTGGGTCTGCCTTTGAATACCACCATCTTGGCAATAATCATGGCATGATATCATGGTCATGTTTAATTTCATGTTTGCTTAAAGTTGTAGAGGTTCTGATGTGCACTTATAGTCTTATACTATGTCAAAGTACATTTTTCTCATGTGGAAGTCTTTAAGTGTCTCAACAATTATGCACCTTGTCAAAGGAATGCTTATGAAAATCATACGTATAAACGATATATAGAGTGGCATGTGTTATACTTGAACATAAGAGTCCTAGGCCCCTTGCCATTATAGCTTAGAACATATATATTTTTCGAAGTATATTATGTCAGGGTTACACAAGATGAAAGACACATGCATAAACTTGCCATATATAAAAGTGCAGCTGTTGCTTTGTTGAGAGCAAGTGAGTCAAGTTTATGCCAAAGAGTTGTCACCACCCACCAAGCCATATAATAATGAGGATGAATGAAATGGAATTCCACCCCACTTTTGATTCTATGCTCTTTCCTGTCTTATTTCTATACCTTTCAGTTTCTTTTAAGCAAGAGTGTTCAGGTATGATTAAAAAAAATGATACTCATTTAATCTAGGAATCACTTAGATGTCTACATGCATTGTTTTAAGGATCCAAGCGCAGTCACACTGGTCCATGCAATTACATTGAGTGTCTTGGATGGTTGAACAACTCCACACTTTGAGCAACTCCATGCAGTTTGATGCACCATGCACATTTTATGCAACACCAGGATACACACTGCACAACTTGTAAGACAAAATTTCTCCATTCACTCAAAAATGGGACAGAGCCCCAATAAATGTCAAGGGGTTCCCCAATTCCCTAGTGGGATGTAGGGAAATGGCCCGCAGACCATATTTTAATGATCAATTTCAGCATTGTTTAGCATAAATTAGAGTTCAGCATGACCCACAATTCAGCACAGTGCAACATATGCGCTCTATGTAGCCTGTGAAGCACTGTGCTATGCGTGCAATGTCTACATAGCATTGCTTGTCCATACAACACCTGAAAACATGTAGTGTGGCTTAGTCTCTGGGCACAACATTCAAAATTCACGGCAGTCACATCTACACTCCACGCCAAACTAGGTGTCAATTCAAGGGCTCATGACATGCTAGAGCATCCATCAACAAACCAGGCATTTGGCAGTCAAACCATGCAACCATCAAGAGGAGAAGAGCCACACAAGGAAATTCAACTGTGTTAACTTCCATAATGTTTTCTTAAGCCTTTACAACTTTGTAATATAGGAAACATCCTCCCACTCCCAATCAGAGAAGAATGAGCATGTCCAAGGATGCCTATTGAGATCTTTGTTCAAGCTGCTGATATGTTTCCCAATCAAACATGTACTCTTCATAGCTGAAAGACTCTGCACACTATAACCAATGATATGATTTTTCATAAGCTTCAACTTCATTTTTTTTTGTATGGAGATCTCCTCCAAAAACAGAGGACAACAACTGTAATAGTCTGCTATTTGCTTGATCCGAGGTATTTTTTCTAACATGGAATTTACGTCACTTTCACTGTCTATTTTTCTACATAGAACTTGAATGGCTGCTTCAAGAGAAAGGGGAACCATGTGTTAAATTTCACATTCTTTAATTTTGCAATCTTTCATTACCTCCGAGACATTTGTTTTCCTAGATGTTACAAGCAACCTGAGTTTCTTTAGATTTTTTATTTGCCTCGGTAGAAGCTCCCTTAGAGGCTGCATGTCCAAGAAATTGTCAATATATAAAAATATGGATTCCTTTTGCATAATATCTTTTAAGATTTGTTGTCCTCTGTGGAAGTCTGTAACATCTTGTTTCAAACTTGTCAAATGCCCCAAAATCTAGGACTGCAACTCTTCTATGTTTGGATGCTCTTCCATGTTTCAGAAAAGAATGACTTTGGAATGTTTCCAACCTAAGAGTTTGTCTTCCAAAGACCTGCACTGCATCTGCCAATGTGGTTTATCCAGATCTACCAATTCCATGCAAAACCATTACTCTTTCAGTACGCTTCTCTTTCCAACAGATGCAACTCCTAAGCTTAATGATTAAATTGGACATCTCCTAAGCCTTTGACAGATGCAACTGGCAGTTCCATTTCTATACTTTATCCAAATTTGGATTCCATACAGATATAATCCAATGCACAGGCAATTGCATAAGCACTCCTGCATTCAATGTAACTTCAATGGTGAAACATACATTAATGTTCACTCGTCCAGAGGATTATGACATGGAGACCCACTCAGTCCGAGCCTCTTTATTCTTATGAGTGAAACTCTTTTAAGATCCCTTCATCAGGCAACAGAAGTGAACCATATCAGCAGTTTTTCAGCCATTGGAACTAGAAGGTACTCAAATTTCCATTTTGTTGATGATTCATTCATTACTTTTCTCCACTGTTACCAGCAAGCTGTGGTGCATTGAGATCAGAAAATGAAGCGATGTGCAGGGTTATAAATTAAAAAAACAAACACAATAGAGTAAGAGCTCAAAGATAACGCCTAGAGACCAAGGTATAGGAGTAGAAAATAATGAGTTGAGCAACAATGAAGAATAATGTTCGTGAACGAATATAACAAAAATATTGGGTGTGGTAAATGCAAACCCAGTTATAAAAATGAATTTATAGATCTACAACAAGGAAGTAACAAAACTGAGCCATTTCAATACAAAAAAACAACAAGGTCCAAGTTAACACTAAACTAGGGAAAGTTTAAAATACCCCTGAAGCAAGCAAGGCTCGAATCGAGCCATATATCAAACTCAATGAGAAAACAAAAACAGTCAATGAGCAGAGATAAGGAAACAACAAAAACACCCACATGCTACCATGAGTCCGTGAGTTTGAACATGGAAAATCTAGATATCCATGATAAATGTCACCTAATATATCCATTGGTGTCATGGGAGCACAACCTGTTCATCCTCCATCTCCCAGGACTCCCACTGTAAGTCATCTACTTATAGAAAGTCACTTGTAGGAATGGATTGCAATGAAAGTCATTAGGGAAAGACAAACAAACCACAATTATTTTTCCTTGCTAGTACTACTTTATGTTTTGGGGCTCTCCATATGTCTAAGCAGTGCTCTCAATAATTCTACTTGTATATCCCATATTTCTGTAGATGACTTATGTTTATCTTGATTTTATTTTCTGGTAACATCATTAAGCATTTTGTTAACATAACAAATTCACAAAGATGAAGTAAATCATTGTTCTTAGAAATCAGATCTTGAAACACAGTGTCTAATATATATCATAATAGCAATATTCATCCATACCATTATTTAACTATGGATGAAAATCACCATACTATAGTAAGCATATAGATTCTCCAGTAATAAAATGTCAGAAATTACAATTCTTACCACACTGCTTGCATCTCTTCCTCCACAAAGCAAAAGTAGACCATCTGAACGAGCACTTGCAATTGCATACCTATCAATGCAAGCAAATTATTAGCAATGGAAGATTCAACATATACATTACTGACTTATTGAAACGAGATCAATACATTTGTCTACAAACCAAAAGATAATACCTGGGGGCTGCAAACCAAAAGATAATGACCATAATAGAATTAAAGATCAATCAACCTTATTGAGTATATTATAGCCATCTCATCAAAAAGAAGGTTATAGAAGTTCTTATGAGGCAAAAAAAGCCATCTTAAAATGTATAGATACATACTATAAATCTGGCTATCACAAAATATCTGTGTTTGACATGCATTTGAGCAGTTTTATAGACCGATCAAACTCTCAATAAGTTCATAAAACAAACCAATAAGTTCACTGGTAATGAAATAGCCAATAATTCATAAAATAACAGTCAATTTAAATCTATTTAGGGGTAAGTGCAGGAAGTTGATGGACAAATATAGGGTCATCCGTGGACATCATATTGCAAATAACAACATAATATCAACTTTCTGCTTCGGGATTATTAGCAATATGTACACTCAAAATTAGAATAAATTATATTAATATGAATCTACAATCTGGAATCTAGTTTCTAAAATACTAATTTTATCCCAGTCCAGAGCTTCCCTTCATGGACAGTTTGCTATCTTAAACATTTAGAATTCAATGACTGGTTTTTTTTTTTTAAAATAAACCGATAAGATTATAGTCCTGGGGGCTACAAACCAAAAGATAATGATATTAATAGAAGTTAAAGATCAATCAACCTTATTGAGATTTTATTTTGTATTTTTTTGAGTAATATATTATTTTTTATGATTTTTTCCATGAAAGTGGTATGAAAACATAAAGAAAACAAAGCATCTTAAAAAATTTGCCTGCCATGACTTCATACAAAAAATCTTGCTATCACATAAATATTTGTGTTTGAACATGCATTTGAGCAGTTTTATAGACCGATCAAACTCTCAATAAGTTCATGAAACAAATTTTGCACTGGTAATGAAATAGCCAATAATTCATAAAATAACAGTCAATTAAAATCTATTTAGCCGGAAAGGAAAAATGTCTATTTATTTTTTTCCTCTTTTGAATTAGGAACTATAATAGATGGTGCAACATGATAATCATCCTGAACTCTTGTCTGTTGGATTTCAAGTGGGTTGACTTTTGATGTTTTGTTGTTTTTAATGTAAAATTCAGGATTTGAGATGAGTTTCTATTCTTTTTTGTCCTCTTTTGAAGAAGATGGTCAATCTTGATTCATTTTCAATCGATTCCAGCAACAAAATCATCACATCCTTCTGTGGCATCTTCATGTTCACTGTCAGTTGCACCCTTTAAGGAGTTTGATTGTTGCACATCCTATTAAACAACATACTTTAGTTAATTAAATTATCACAACATTGATACTTAAATGTTTTATTATGTCATCAAATACTATAATAAACTTACCTCAGATTCATGCTCAATGACCAATTTCTCCCCTCGATCTATCATATGTTGCCGGAGCCCTTGGGAACCATGCATTAAAGCATATTTCAGATCTTCATCTGAAGCTTCCTTTCGAAAATTGGTGAACCTAAGTGTACAAAGACATTTTAATTTATCAAGTATCATTTGTCATCCAATACATTCAAGTCACCGAAAAAATATAAAAAAATTAAATGAAATTATTCACTTACCAAGCTCCCACGAATACTATTATACCCACCCGACCCCAATTTATGGGACCCAATACTTGACAACCTAGCTTGGGTAGCCTTTGTTGTATCTCGAAGGCGTCTTTTACCTCCTTCTCGTGCAGATGGCATGTAGTTTGGATTTTTGAAGGACTTTCTCTTGAATTTGGCATCTTTGATAAGCTCATCCCATGTTGTTTGGTTAGTGATCCAAGCTGGTCGGGGATATCTCAAGTCATTTGTTAGCTTTGACCTTATTTTGTCTCTTTTAGAATGAATGAATTTCCGTGCATAATCCATTATGAAATCCTTGTTAAAACCGGGATTTCCAAACTCTTTTATGACATCTTCAAAGAGTTCA
This sequence comes from Taxus chinensis, assembly GCA_019776745.2. Classification (NCBI taxonomy): domain Eukaryota; kingdom Viridiplantae; phylum Streptophyta; class Pinopsida; order Cupressales; family Taxaceae; genus Taxus; species Taxus chinensis. The sequence continues at coordinate 251,186,990 of CM034155.1, read as the reverse complement.
TCTTTCTTAGAATTGGCTTGCTTTCTCCAATCCACTTGTATGGTATTTCCAAATAGGCATTCTGCGCGATGAAATAGAAATTGGAAAAATTTCGACCCCATTTCATCTTTTAAGACATTTCCATCCGAGGTTAACAAGATTGTAACCTCTTTCTTTCCTTTTGTGTTCACTGTGGAGATTGTTGCAGTCGTAGGGGTCACAGTAGCTTCCCCATTAGGTACATCAGGGGGCATGCCATTTTCTTCCTATATGTATAGAGCATGAATGTTTGTTAGGACTATTGTAAACCATGCAATATGAAAAATTGTTGTTATGACTGTTTTATAGCACATGAATGATAATTAGAACTGTTAGGAATATTTTATACATAATTAATTATCATAAGCATACCTGTTCAGGTGCAGCAAGACCTGTACTTTCCAGCAATGTAGACTCCAATGCATGAATTTGCTTAATTACTTCCTGTCTAACTTCATAAAATTCAGGAGTATCTGGTAGGAGCGTTAAAATTTTGGCTTGTGATTCTATGATACTTGTCAAGGAAGCATGTTGTGGTGTTGGAGGGTGAATTCAGAGAGAACCCACACATGAAGGGTTACTCCTTAACTCTGGTGCTATATTATGTGTTGGCATGCTTGACGGAATTGGAATACTAAATGTTTCAATGTTGGATGTAGAAAGTATGGTACGGGATTTACTTGTCGGCGGCACTCTCATGTTAGGATTTTCTAGTGCATATGTAGAGGGCCTGCCACGATCCTTCAAAATATCATAAAACAAAATTATTAATAGTAAAAAAAAACTTCAAAGTTGTATGTAACATTGAACAACTTCACTAACAAATGAATAATAACATATGCAATACTAAATTGGTAAGGTATGCTTTGACATTTTGTTGGCCATTGCATGTTGAGAGCAGCAAAACAGAACTTTTGACATTTTGTTGGCCATTTCATGTATCCAAAAATATATATATTCAAAAGGACCAAAAGGTGTGCATCTTCATATAATCTTCAATAAGGAAACATTTAATGAAACAAGGAAACATGTGCAATGTATGCATTGACATAGAGAAAAAAACATTAGCAATCCACTCATAAAATATATCAAATTGTGTTATGTCCTTACAATGAATTTAAGGTTTACATTATGATTAAATAAAATCATCTTCATCTGACATTACAATTTCCTCATCTGGAGGCATGAATACACCATAATTAATGGGCCCCAGATCCACAAATAAATTAATACCATGGTTCTCATGATCTTCATCCCCTTCAGCCATAGGTAAATGATGATCAATAAACTCATCATGTTCATGTATTTGATCACCAAAATGTTGTTCTTGTCCTACTGGAACTTCATCTTGTTCATATTCATCATCAATAGTCATGTTATCATCATCCTCCACTTGGTCATCTATGTCTTCAAGTGGATCTTCTACCTCTTCAATTACATCATGGCCTTCTACATCTTCGGAAAAGGTGACTCTTCGCCCTCTTGGATCATAATCTATCACAAAGGACCAGCCAGGGTGTTCTAAATTTGGAACAAGAAATATTTGACTACATTGGTTTGGAAACACATAAGGTTCAGAAGTAGATTCAAACCTCGATGTATTTATCATATTGAATCCATTCTCATGCAACAAAATAGTTTTGTCAAGGCCCACTTCAATGAGCCTATACCATTCAACACGAAAAATAACTTTTTTAAAAGATGTGAAATCAAGCTCTATTATATCCTCCAACACTCCATAATACCGAAGTGTACTCGTGATTGTGTTTGTGTCATATGCATGTGAATGACACTCCACTTCAAATGGTGCTGAAATTCCACTATCATAAGTTTTCCGCTTCTCATCGATCTTCCTGATTCGAAAATGATGACCGCTAATCCACATTGCTTTGTAATATGTTACCTAAATGCATATGTACATATTATCCAATTAGATTCAAGGACACAAAGTTAACTAACTAGTTTCAACGATAAAAAAATCTTTAGATTAAACAATTTTCATCATAATACTTTATTTGTATATTACCTCCCCATTTATAGATCCTTTAACGAAATCTACTTGTTTTTTTGTCACTGCTTTCATTCCCTTGGTTGCCTCGTGTTCAACATTTGTCTTTAACCAATGCCATGAGCATCTATCTGGCCATTTTCTTTTATGGCATGCAGGAAGTCCTCTATTAGAGTTTTGACCATGTCTATTATATATATCAGCCCATGCCTTTTCATCTTCTATTTTCTTTTGTTCAGCATACTTCTCCATCCATTGTAACATAAATTTAGAGTTGTATGCAACATACAAATGCAATGACTCCCACTCCTTAGCATCTACAACAAAAAGTATTTAACTAATCATTGATCTAACCATTCTTTAAAGGATGCATCATACAATACTTAGGATTAAAAAACTACTACTAACATTTAAGATTACCTTTTATCCTCTTTGAAGTTCCTTGACCCTCTAGTTTTCTATCTCCAATGGATTGAGGTTGTTGATCACCCCATAATCTTGGAGCCTCCAGATGCAATTGAGGCAAGTACTCAGATAAATGAACCATGGTTTGAAAAACCATGTACCCTTCAACCATAGAACCTTCAGGTCGAGCTCTTTGCCTCACAAAATGTTTTAGGACCTTCATATATCTCTCTACAAGCCACATTGTCCTGAGATGGATGGGCCCACATTGTTCAATCTCTTCTACCAGGTGTATAAGGTAGTGCTCTTGAGAATTGAAGAAACTTGGAGGGAAACACATTTGAATGTCACACATCAAAAGAGCAACATTCCTCTTCCAATAGTTCAGCTCATCTGGATGTATCTCTTTAGAAGATACCCACCTATAAATTTTACTAACAAGCATTAACATATCACCAGTTATAATATTTGCAAAATATATGTTAAAACAATTATAAAGACATTGAAAATGATATTTATAGAAGGAAAAAAATTAATTATTGAATAACAATTGATGGTTTATAATACCTCAAATATTTGGACAATTTGTAAATTGTTTGTGCGATGTCATGGTTGAAAGTGCTTTGTATTGCTGTAGGAAGCACATACTACACCAACATTGAAAAATAGCGTTTAAAATATATATTATCTTCTACATTACTAATATATTGAAAATTTCAATTATACTATCAAGAAATATAAGATATCACGAATTACCTTTATCCAATTATGCCAATCATGTGTTTTCATTCCAGAAAACTCTGAACCATCTCTTGTGAATACGGTTTTTAATGTCGCACCAAAACCAGTTGGAAATCTTATGGCACGCATAGTATCAAACATATATTGTTTCTCCTCTGCTGTAAGAACCCATGGCGCAGGATCATATGTGTTATTTTCATGTAACCACATGTTTGGCATCATATTGACGGTTTTGAGGTCCTTCCTTAATTTTATTTGGTCTTCATTGTTGGTTCCCTTTAGATGTTTCCATAAGCACTCTGCCACATTTTTTCCAATATGCATTGTATCAAATAGATGAGCTATTGGGAGATGCTCGTAATAATCTAACTTATAAAACTTAGATAGTCTTTTCATTCCCAATGGATAAGCTCTCCCTTCCTTTTTGTCATATGCTGATTTCCACCTCAAAGGGTTCATCCTTTTTGGCCGCCTCCTTTCCTCTTCCTTTCCATTGAACTTATTTTTCTCATGCATGCGATAACGATGGTTTTGAGGTAAGAAGTGTCTGTATTCATCGTACACGGTTTTTTTAAGATCCTTTGATTGCCTAGATACAGTGTTTGGCCCACATGATGGACAACCATGTTTCCCTTTAGTTTGTAGGCCTGAAAAATCAGTATGGAAACCATATTTAATTAATGGGCAGCAACATAAATAGAATGATTACAAATGAATATGATAAATAGATTACCACAACACACAGAGAGCCCCGGAGCGTCGTGAATTGTCCACATAAGTATTGCACGAAAAAGGAAGATCCTATCATTGCTAGGTCTTGATACATCATACATGTTGACACCCTTCCATAATTCGCATAACTCATCAATGAGAGGCTCCATGTATGTGTCCATATCTTTCACCTGGTGTTTTCCTATGAAGAAAATGTGAATTAAAATTTAAATATATTCATGTAAATGTACATCATTTTCAAGAGAACATAACACTAAGAAGTTCATATACCTGGTATTATTAGAGTTAGCATTGCATGCTCTTTTTTCATTGCCATCCAAGGGGGAAGATTATTGTTAACAAGGAAAACCGGCCAAACAGAGTATGTTGTTCTAAGATCTCCGAAAGGATTGACACCATCCATTGCCAATGAAAGTCTTGCATTCCTTGGCTCATTTCTTAAATCAGGCCATTTTTCTTCAAGCTCCTTCCAATCTTTGCTATCAGCCACCATACGCATGACACCATCTTGGCTCCTTCTTAGTGCATGATAGTCCATAAATTTTGCCAAATCTTTACATTTGAACATCCTCTCAAACCTCGGTGTTATTGGAATGTGGCGTAGAACCTTATAAGGAACTTTCTTGGACACTTGATCTTCACGATATCTATTGGTGAAACATATTGGGCATTGCTGTAAATTTTCATTTTCACCATAGTATAAGATATGGTCATTTGGACATGCATCATATGTTTTGTACTCCATCCCAATGTCTTTCATTGCTGAAGATACTTCCTTTTGTGAACGAGGCATCTTATTTTCCTTTGGAAGTATCTTATCTGCCAAAAGTCTGCATAAAACAACAAAAGATCTTTCTATTATTCACTATACACAATATTCAAAACTTGAATGACATGGAGAGATATAGTTTAGAGGAGTTTAAAATATACCTCAAGATATCAGTGAAGCATGTATTCGTCATTCCATGCATAACTTTCAAGTTCAAAAATAACATAAGTGTTGCCAATACAGACAAATTTGCATTTGGGTATAGAGGCGTCCTAGCAAGTTGAGTTAGGGGCGAATCATCAACTTCTTCAGCATATGTGTAGAAGTCTTGTAAAAATTCGTTCACCCCATCTTCATTTAATTGAGAAGTGGTATCACCCATATATGTGTCTTCTTCTTCATTGTGAGTGCCACTATCATCATTGTCATATGCCCTTTCCTCAACATTGTTATGAACTTGGATTGGCTAAACATTACAATATCATTTAAAATAGTCAATGCGATATGAAAAGTTTATATTTTTTAATAACAAGCATTTTTGAAATTTCATTATAGTATACCTCTTCTATATAAACTCCATACTTCAACCTATGGATACCAACGAGTCGACGCTTCTTTAATTTTCTATTTTTGCACTTTTCACAAGTACAATATATCATTTCATTAAAATATTCATTTGTCCCTGGAGTAGGTCTTGGTATATGTTCATCTGAACATTCAGATGAAGATATACTATTTTCCTGCATAAATCATATACTTTAAATAATGAGCATCTACCTCTCAACTTGAGACTTTTATTTTTATAGTTTGGAAATGGGTAATTCTGTTATGATGTTTTCGTAAACTAAAACATCATTAGTTTGAACTATGAGATGCCTAAAACGCTCACTGTGGGTCTGAAACGTGGCTTATTTAACGTGGCTTGTTAAATAAGCCACGTTTCATAATCCATTTTTTGTAAGCTAAAATAGGGTCCATTATGAGTGTTATTTAAGATCTGAGTATTATTAAAAAAACTCATGACTATGATAATATTAATCTTTATTGAGATTAAATTCATTAAAGAAATAATACAAGTGGCAGAAAATGAAAGTACCTGTCTTTCCATTTTTTCCAAGAATAGTGGCTAATTAGGTAATAGTGTCCTACAAAAAAAAGTAACACTCGTCATAATAATAAAGAAAAATATTTTTAAAAAATGAATAAAAGTATCTGCACGTTCTAATTATTTACCAATATATCTAGGACTAGAATGTCATCTTATCTTACCTTCTTGCAGTAAAGCCACTCCACACCAACTAGAGCAAGAGAAGACAATGAAACCTGGAAAAAAAGAAAAGACGAAGAACTTAGACAAGGAAAAGCAATCTAATTTATTAAAAATGAAAACAAAATAGCATGAGAAGGTCCACATATTCAAAACCATGCTGCAATAAGACCTATGATAAGTTACAAGGTTAACTTGGAAGCAAACTTGAATCTTGGAACTTATCATAGGTCTTTGTTTTCATTACAAATAAAGTAGATTGCTTTTCATTGTCTAGTATCCAGTATCAATCCAATTTATACTCTACAAGCTCCGTCATTATAATATCTAATGACCAAATATGTGCCTTGATAAGAGGCTTCTCTGCCCAAATGTACAAGTCATGAAATATTTTAATTCCTTTCTCAAATGAAAGGAGGGCAGAAAAGCCTCTTATCAAAGCACGTATCTTGTGATTATATATTATAATGACAAGAGATTATTCTACTTTATTATTGTGTTACTCCACTTAATCTTTTCGAATATAGCTTTTATTTCTGATCTTAGAATTTTCCAAACCCGAGAATAAGTTACAGTGTGCTCAGCTGTAATGTATTATAACATTAAAACTATACTAACAACGAGGAACATTAATCAAGCCTAAAGAGTTAGGCAACATCCAGAATACATCAGCAGTGTTAGGCAACATCCAGAATACATCAGGGCATTGAAAAAGGCTTGGGCAGCATATGCAAGGCTTCGTGGCTTCAACATGCAAGATAGAAGTGTTGCACAACAAGAGACAAGGTCCCAAGGTTTCGTACGACACAAATAGTGATGCACAGCTAAGTATAGGCTTGCGCAACAAGGTTAAGCCTTTGCAGATTGGGTAGGCATCTGTGGCTTCTATAAAAAAGAGTCAAGGCACTAAGGTTTGAGTGGCATGCTCAAACGTGGAGCGGCATTCTACAAGTCTGTATTCAAGTGGATCTAAATGTTTTTGGATGATAAAGAATTGTTTGTGAACCTGGATGTTGTTACATCACATTGACATGCCTCTAGTATGTTCCACATAATTGAGGCAATCTCTAATCCACATTGCATAATCTTATGTGCTATAAACAGAAGTGAAATTTATGTTGTTAGCTATGATCAACCAACAGTCCATAAAGTGAATATGATACATTCACACACACAAAGAATAATGTAACTAATAAAAACTGAAATTTTAATCATACTATAGCTCTGTACAGAGTAAATCTTGGAGAAGAGATGTAAAACTATGCAAACTTGTCCCTCCCAATACTGCAGCACATATTTATGTACAAACTTTGCAGACAAAAACATTAAAAGGAAAAGATGATATTAATGGGGTATTACTCTAACACTGTTCATATAGGTACTTGATATTGTTCCTTCCATGCAAAAACTATGTCAATCTCCTATGTATAAGAGACGCCACTATACTTGCAAAAAAAATTATAGCAACAAGTTTCCTGCAGAATACCATGACCATCAATAATCATGGATCCCTTGGAAATGAATTGAAAATTTTCTGCAGATGATTGGAAATTTCTTAAGAGTCGCTCCGCTAACTGTGTTACATGTAGGGCATCCTGAAATTTGGGTGGCAGTCATTCAATGCCTCCAAAAATTTCTTCTGCTGCTGGTGGAAATTTCGATTGGGTTGCATTGAATTGAGAAAGGATGATACATTGTTACTATTGTTGTAGTTTTCATTGTTGTATCTCTTTGAGGGGTGGAGTGCCTCATCCCTATAAGCTAAAGAGAGGGTCCTCTTGAGAGAGTTGAACTTGTTTTGTGTCTCCACAGTTCATATTTCTTGATTGGGCAACATAAAATGAGCAGTAAATGCTATTGTTGATGGTATTCTGGTATCTGTGAGAGGGCTTTGCCTGAAGAGAGCCATTATTTCCATTGTCATCCATAGTTTCATCATTCAAAAATCCCTCTAGGAAGGGGTCCTCACTTTCCAACAACCAAGAGAAAGAACCGAGCTTGGGCAGGTGCAGTTTCTGGTGGTGATCAATGTCAGGCAAAGAAGCCAATACTTCTTCAACACATGATTCATCTGGCTCCCCCCCTAGTGGCCTCTAAGAATTGTTATTTTTCTTATAAATTCAGCACAACATCCAATCATCAAGCTGACAGCGCAAAAACCCACAATTCATGTACATCAGGAGAAAAACAAAGCACTATTTTTATCTGCAGATTCAGTGCCCATAATTGAAATGAAATGTATGCATGCATAACTCTTAGAAAAATCAAAACACAACATGGGTACCGATATCATTAAACATGTTAACAATCCTACGAAAAGAAGAACCGATAAAAATCTATCGTATTTTGCTAAACAAAAAGAAATTGAGAAAGAGAAATGATGGCATCATTTTGAAAAGAGAGATATATACTCAAAAATATTACTGCACTAAGTAACTCTGGCACAAGCGTATTACGAGAACTGGCCAACAATAAATTTCTGCAGGATCAGATTCAATGTCTACCTAAAACATAGCCCCAACCATGGCAATGCTTAATAATCAGTGATTGGAAGATTGGCTGTGTATATGAGGCCATTTTGAGGTTTATACAAAGTCATCTGAGAACAGTGTGTGAAGCTTCTATATTAGTTGTCCTGTTTGATACTGCTACAACTGTAGCTGTAGAGATACAAGCCAGGGAAGAAAATGCCATCTTTGTCTTCTACAGTGTTATGCTGCTGGATTAAACACATATTTGTTTGGCTTGGGTGCCGTAGAGAAATTAATGATGAACGCAACCAGAGCCCCAATGTAAACATGAAAAACCAGTTGTCATTTTCTGCAGGAAAAACCAGTTGTCATATTCTGCAGGAAACTTGTTGCTATAATTTTTTTTACAAGTATAGTGGCATCTCTTATACATAGGAGATTGACATAGTTTTTGCATGGAAGGAACAATATCAAGTACCTATATGAACAGTGTTAGAGTAATACCCCATTAATACTCCATTAATAATCCGCTGAACTGGTGGTCAAATTCTGAAGCAGAGCTGAAGGTGAAGGTGCCAACTGTAGAGGAACATCAGTTTGACGTTATGTGGAAAGCATGTGAGCTAACTTCTATGAAGAAGGATCTAAATGAATTGAACAGCAACTCTGAGATGCATCCAATTGTCCCAACATGTGGGGAGCCACTTGAATTAGTAGCCATCAATCCTGAACAGGAAAGGTTATTAAAAGTCGCAGTCCTCAAGTCCGGCGAGTTGATGGTTTTTATTCACAACTTCAAAGATTCTTGCCTGTATCTATACCGATGTCCCAAGGTCGGCTACAACTTGAATAACACGAGTTGTCCTATATATACATTTAGGAGGGGGTTCGATTTGCTGGCTCTAGATGAATCTACACGCTATATGGCTCTATATGGAAAAGAAAGGAGCAAGATAGTAATATACAAGTTTGATGAATCATTTCGGAAGGTCTATTGGACTGGTGTTGAGGTTAATCTTGAATCATATAAGGGGAACAAGATCATTACATGGATGCATTTAATTCCATGGAAAATGGAGCTGCTCTTGGTTGATGTCGGAAACAGGGCAAGAGTAGTAGAAATCCATGATGAAGGCAAAGCATATTTCTCTTCCGATGCAGCGGCCTCCTTTTAAAGCATGCATCTCTGCTGACGGCTATTTCTTCATTGTGTTCAGGCAATTCCAATGTTCAGGTAATGATGTTGATGAGCACCTTGTCGGAAGAAGACATTCAAGTCCTGGGGTCATGTTAGAAATTTATGTTTTGGGTGATAACATGAGCTACTTGAAGACCATTCATTTGAATGGACAAGCGGGCAATTTATCTGATTTGGATCTGCTCGACATGAAATTTACGAGCTTCGGATCACAAAATCAACTTTTACTATACAGTCCTGCAGATGCCCTTGGTGTTATTTCTTCCCATGTGTTGAAAACTGCTTTAGCTAGGGAAGTTGTGCAGTTGCAACAAGTCAGTCATAACAATGCTCGTGAACTGGAAAGAGAAGAAACAGGAATTGTTGGTTCCTGCCCCTATTTAGGATACATATACCACATTTTTGACAAATTTGCTACAACTCCTGCATTGTTTCCAGATTATAAGAAGTGCATTACGTTCAAAGTGGTATTAGAAAGCAGCAGATCGGCTCCCTGCTATGGAGAGGCATGCATCAAATATTTAGAAGCACTTATTAGACAACTTAAGGCAGGTAAAGATAAAGATTTTACAAATATGAAGATTCAATTCCTAACCGACAATGTAGAGAATTACCTGATATCAGTTCCAGCAGAGGAACAAACCCCTGTGAAAATGGGAATGTGGGTTCGCAAACTTGTATGCCTCGTGCCCGTTCAAATAGCTCGTGCAGAAAACAATGCCATGGTAGCTCTCTAGGATGGACTTCAAATACCCCATGATATTAGCTACGTGGACAGCGTATCGCTTGCTAATTCTATACGCTTTGGCTTCTATGATGCTGTTCTCAACAGCTGGAAGGGTGAAATTAAGGTTATATCCTCCATGGGAAAGCAGAGCAGCGGAAAGTCATATTTGCTGAACCATCTTTCAGAGTCTCTTCTGGATGTTGCAGGGGGCAGGTGCACTGATGGTGTCTGGATGACAATTACAACATGTGAAAATGGAGATGGCCAGGGGGACAGCAGGTACTTGTATGTACTCTTAGACTTTGATGGACTGGGCAGCTTCGAACGAAGCGAACAGGAGGATATGCTCCTCTCTGTTCTCAACGCTGCTGTTAGCAATTTTACACTATTTAACAAAAAGGTATGCAATTTGTGGCCTTAAAATTCTGTAATGTTTTTTGTTTTAAATCCTGTTGCTTTGATAAGATGTACTTAGTTGAGATGAGGGGGGAATCCATTTTATGAAAAATAAAATATGAATAACCCATCCATCGTACACTTTCTTTCTTACCTGTTTCCGGTATTTAACAGGATTTTCACTTAGACAAGGACACAGAATCTGCATTCAGCCGGTTCCAGAATGGCATCAATTTGTTGAAGCAGGACAAAAATTTGTTTAAAGGTCTATTTTACATCGCAATCAAGGATGTTGATACATCGCAATCAAGTGTGTGTTGGGTTTATTACAATGGGTGTGGCAACGATTTGATTTCCTGCAAAGAATACAACGTTTGTGATTTTTTTAGTCTGTAATCAGCTACACTGTTATAATGTGTGTAACTGCACTGTGACACAAGGATATGATCTCCTCCAAACGGTTTAGAATGTCATTCTTATATTTCTCATATGGGTTGCTGTTAAGATGATGAAAGAAATATTGTATTCATGCATTAGGGCTTCCTTACTAGAATGATGTACTGGTTCAGATTAGGCTTTTCATATATTACCAGTGCAGGTCAGGTATCTCCGTACATGACTCCCAACATGATTATGGTGATACATAACTTATTGGACTGATTTGACAGAAACATTGTGATACCCAGTAAACTATGGACCCTAACATTAAGGTTGTCATACACAGTTATTTTTGCAGAATGGGCCCTAACATTTGTTTTTTCATGTACAATTTTGTTGCAGAATGGCATCAGAAGAGATTGAGCAATCAGTCAGAAGTCATGAAATCTGAAGCAATTATGAATGCGAACAACAATGATCAGAAACGCCCAAAGCTGGAAGATTTCTTGGGAGGAGCATTTGTAGGTGTTCAGTTTTCAGATGATGCAGAAACTCATCACATTCATACATCAGAACTGGATCAAATTTATGGCAAGGCACCTGCACCTGCATTCAGCAGAGATTCAGATCACAGCTCAGCAATGAATACCAGCATTGTGGGAGATCATATGCACGTCAATGGATTCTCAGACTTAACCAGTGATTCATCTAAGCACTCCCAGTATCAGTCTGACCAAGCTCATGCTTCGACTGCAATGCAAGACATATACAACAATAATGGGGATCAGGCCTACAACATGTTTTCAGACTGCAGCCTCCAGCTTTCTCAGAGCTCATATATGAATTGACACCTGTGTATTGATCGGTCGACAGTTACATCAAAATCTCGATTGTATTGATTACATTGTCTGAGATCTCCATGCATTTCTAAGTTTTTCATTACTGTCATTTTATATCATATATATATATATATATATATATATATATATATATATATATATATATTTGAATTAGACAAATCAGCTCTTAAGCATGTTGGTTAACTTAGAATAGGCAAGACAAGTGCAAATTGTCTCTCCAACAACTATAAAAGCTGGTTTAGAACTGACAATATGAGCGGCCATAGCCACATAAAAACTTCAAAAATTATCAAAATTATTTACTACCATATAGAAACTACAAAAAAATTTATAGCCCAATATTAATCTTGATCACACAACCATTGAAATATTCAGTTGATTGTGCTGCTCTTTCTATCTTAAAAGCAAAGAATCAGGTCACTTATCTCACATGCAAACAGACCAACTCAACCCGGGATTTTAAAAAAAGATAACACAGTGTATTTTTGACTAAATTTGCAATGTTAGCTAAAAAGATTGTATAATTGCCGATCCTTATAAGAAATAAAGAAAACTCATGAATTAGGTTGGTTATGAAGTTGAATGCATAAGAATTTTCCAAGAAGAGACATTGTTTTCATTCAAACAATGAATCTTAGCCCTTTATATCTGTGGAAGAAAAAAACAGACACCAATTGAGATGTTCAAAGATTTGGAAGCTGGTAAACACAATTTAATTCTTATTCATATCTAAAGATCTAAACAAGCAAAGAAAGGAACGGACTAATCTGAAGACATTTCACCTGTCCTGTACAAAAATGGCAGGCGTGGTTTATAACAATCAAGTTGAACTGAATGATGAGTTCTTTGCACGTATGGCAACTTGAAATAAAAACCTAAAAATTATGTAGGATGCACAAGGTTGTGTATTGTGGAAGGAGAACTTTCATAACTCTCATAATAATGACTGTTATTTTGTTGCTCATGTTGCCGCGCCTCTTGAAAATCCCATATAGAACCTGAGAAAGACTGGTCTAATATAGACTCAGAGAAGGAGTGATCTTCCACTTGCTCTTGGATTTGGCTCTGGTTACTCTGATTTTGCAGGAGGTAACTGTTTTCTATGAAATCCTGCAATGGGACTCCAATGGGATCCCATAATGTTTCATCAAAGGAGGCCAATTTGGAGGAGTGATCTAATTGGCATGAGTGTAAGGGATCAGAAATAGTATCTGAAGCTGATGGGCATAGATGATTTTTGCCATTCCTTGTAGTAGAAGGACCTTCAATTACTCCCAGCTGCTCCAGAAACTCTCTTAGGTCGACCTGCTGGGAGCTTTCCACTATCTCAAGAGGATCAGCAGCGTCATCAACACTCATATGACTAGGGGCTGAGCCCTGCTGCAACAATGGCGTAGAAGAATTGCACTTGTTCTGAATATTATTATTATCAAAACTTGGTGGGAATGGGTTTCCAACACCGGGCTTCTCATGATCCTTTACACTGCCATTATTGTTCAGGTATTTCATCTCCTCTAGCTTCTGGCGAATGTGATGGAGATTGGGTAATACATTGGTATTCATACTACTGCATCCTCTCCTATTGGTCGAGTACTGCTCTACTGGCCTAAACAACAATAATAATATGCACGAGCTCTCAGATTTCAGTTTAATATGCATGATAAAAATGCATATTAAACTGGAAGCCCTGACATATTAAACAGATTTTTGGCATTTGCTAAGATTTTGGTAAATAAAAAGCAATATTTGGATCAACTAAGTGTGTTGAGATCATGCATCCTGTTGCAAAGAGGTGAATCCAGATATGAAATAATTAGGTACAGTAAGTTATTTCCCAAGGATGACCATCCAGCCAGATAGGCTTGTTGGGGATTAAAGAGATTGAGTTTAACTTTGTCATTGGTTGGGGCAGAGCTAGTAGAATATAGGAACTCTAGTTTAGTGTTATCAATTAGATCTTGTATGATTGTTTGGAGATAATAACAACAGCTTTCCTAGCAGTACTGTTCCAACTGCTACAAAACCCATTGCAAATAAAGACTGTTTTGTTTTGACTATACCATGTCAGATAAAGTGGAGCACAGGCGGCGGCAGTATTGAAATAGAGGGAAAAAGATACAGCCACCGACACACCGGCCCAGCTGAGCACACTATCGACGGCACAAGGTAATATAATGATTCTTATAAAAATTAAAGCTGTGCCAAGAAAACAAAATCTAATTAATAAGTATATCGGTGGTGCTCGAATTAGAAGACAGCAAGATTGTGGTACTTTCGCCTGACCCATTTCTTGCAGAGGTACCCATTTTCTTGCAGAGGTGATCCAAGATTTCTAGGAATCTGGTCGAAGATCTTACATTTTACAAAATACATCAGAAACCCCTTGCCATCTGAAATACGAATGCTAAGCAAAGATCTAATATCAGACAGATCTAAAAAATGGCAGTTGAGAAATGTTCCCTAGAAGTTGCCACAAAATATACCCTCAAATCCTATAAGGGCTGGACAGGTTGAAAACCAAACCATCGCGGATTTCTATGCATAAATCTCTTAAATGCTCACTAAAACAAAACAAAACAACACGGGCAATACTTCTTCTTTGCAACGGCGGATACTTGCAGCTCGCCCTCCTCCTCTGCGCCTGAAATCCGCACCATCTAGTGCATGCTCATTTCCCTCTCGCCCGAGCTTGTTGGCCATTTTCCACGCCTTCGGATTTTTCGCCCAGTTCGCCCGCTTTGCAAGCCGCGCGCCTCAAATTATATTAGAGAGTTTTTTTAATTAAAAAAATACATTAAGGGTTTTTGAGACAAAAGTAGGAGGGGTGCATTAATTAGAGACAAAAATATATTTTTGTCTCTAATTAATGTCTCAAATGACCCCCCCTTGTAGTAGTGTCAGGACATATGGAGGAAAAGAGGATGGATTTAAAGGTAAAACCCAAGTTATTTAGAACTAAATATTAATACATGTTGTTGAACGGTCACATTTGGAAGATTTTTCTAAATAGTTTTGAAACATTACCAAATATTAGATTTATTATTGTCAAAGTTATTCTCACCCTATGCTTGTTTGAAATTTTAATGATGGATTGTGTACACCTTTAAGTAATATGATCACATAACAAACAAAGAGTATGATGTTGCAATTCAAATATTTGTTGTAAGTTTAAATCGGATGCATTCTTTATCCATAGGTCAAGGTTTTTGTTTTCTTTCACCCCTAAAATTTGTAAAATCTTGAATATTAGTTTAAGTTTATAGATTTTTTTTTTATTATTAATATTATTTTTAACTCAAACTTAATATAGTGATGTTATTGGATTGAATCTCCCTATTACCAATCAAGATTTTTTTTAAAATAGTATTAAGTTTTGTAAATCCTAATTTGTCTTTACATTTAGATCGCTACTACATGTTTGAAAACAACATAATACTATTACATCTTTTAATATAAGTCTATTGAAGCACATTATATAAGATATGATAAAGTAGATGAAAATGATATTTTAACTTTATAATTAGCAGCACATTCTTTTCACTCTAGGTGTAGTTTGTGCATTTTCTATTTTTGTGTGTAAACAATCCCTTGTAATAGTCATGACCTAATGATGAATTCACTAGACTGCAATTTTTGTGCTTCCAAAGTCAAAGTTATGCTTCCTATCATTAAATATATAACATATTAGTTTGTTCTTTAATGAATTGCATGTTCAAGCCTTGAAAAATAAAAAACGATAGCAACGATAATGTTGACAAAAGTGTGGTAGTCAGAAAAAAATTGCAAGATATAAAAAACAAAAAGGACAATGTTAACATCCGTCTCCCAATTCTAACTCTTCAGTCTCGTAAACGTAATTAAAATCTTTCATTTCATTTCTCACTTTGTATTTTATTTATCTAGAAGATCCAACATTAAATATGGAATAGATTTTACACAAAATTAATTTCATAATTTTTGTGTTCGTCTTGAACACTTTTGATGGATTTTCTTTCATTAATCGTTATTGAGCTTAAAATGTAGTTCAAGCTATATTTTTAAGTTTTTGCAGGCTTCCATTCATGGCATCTTCCTCCTCATCCCAGCCAAAAATTGTGGAATAGGGTCCTCTCATATAGAAGGAAAGATCGGCTACACCTCCAAAACTATATGATGTATTCATCAACCACCGTGGACCTGATGTCAAAGAAACTCTCGCTTTTCAACTTCACAGTTCTCTTCAGGAAAAGGCATGTTGGGCATTCCTTGATTCTGAAGAGTTAGAATTGGGGGAATCCATCCCTTCTACTCTAAGGGATGACATATGCTCTTCTTCAGTTCAAATCACCATTTTTTCTAAAAGATATGCAGAGTCTGCTTAGTTTTTAGCTGAGCTTGTTCTCATGTTAGAAACTAAAGCTAAATTTATTCTTGTGTTTTATGAAGTAGAACCATGGGAGCTCCACTACATCGAAAGGGGGGTGTATGCGAAAGCATTTTCTAAAAATGAAAGGCAGGGCAGATACCTCAACACTGCTGCATCGTTCTCTGGCTATGAATTAAAATGCCGTAAACACTACCAGTAAGACATTGTTATTTCATTTTCTGGTTTATTATTATCATTTTCTTTTCTGATATTGGTATAGTAATAGAAAACTACCTCTGGATAAACCTACGTTTTTTCTTCTATTGCAACAAAGTATGGATCACGAAGTTTGATCCAAAATGCCCACACAACAAAACATTTCACAGGTTTTTTTGGACTGTGGAATACTTAAACTTTAAAGATTGATTTTAGTTTAGCAGGAACTATTTCTCATAAAAACTATTTTTTTTTCTTGCAAAATTTTCAGTTCTTTGTACACACAAATAGTGTCAGCTGTGCAATAAGAAGTGGAAAGAAGAAATCCTTTAGATGTTGCAAAACATGCCGTGGGACTTGATGAACTTGTGGAAGATTTTGAAAGCAAGTCCGGACAGAATGGAGAGGAGGAGAAGTTTAAGATCATCGGCATCTTTGGAATGGGAGGGTCTTGAAAAACCACCCTGGCCAAAGAATTGTTCAACCGCAGAAGGTTAAAATACAATGGATCATGTTTTCTGTCTGATGTTGTTGGAAAATCAAGTCAAAATTTATTGTGCAACTAATATTTGTCTTTTCCAGATTTAGCTCCTTGACATATCAGATTTGCATTTAATTATGACTGTTGCACATTTATTTTTGGTTGATTATTCTCCCTAATTATCTCTTGTCAAAGATTTTGTGTTGACTTGTAAGGCAAGTTTTCTATATAGGTGTTTATTATCAATAGCATCTTGTTTTATTGGGAGAAAAAGAAAGAAAAATAAGGAAAAAGGAGGAGAGGAAGAAGAAGACAGAGGAAGGAGAAAAGTGCGCAGTTCCAACTCAAGTTTGGACTGTTTTTGTTGATAGAAAAACTTCATTTCTCAGTTGTTATTGTATGAATGAATGTTTTTTGTGCAGCTGTAGCTATTGTTCATTATTGGCGAATATTTATATGTGTTGCTGAAGCAATTTGATGCCCAGATCTGTGTTATTTTCAGCATAGTGTTTTATCTTATTTTTTTGTTATAAATTTATGTAGCTCCTCTTTTTCCCTGTTCTGCATCATTTAAATCCGTTGTGTTTTATTTTCTATTGCTGCATGAAGATTCTGTAGATTCCGTAGACTCTGTAGTTTTCGTAGATCCTCGCATTCCCTTCAGATGTGAGAGAAGCATCTGCCAAAGGTGAGTGGACTACTTTGCAAACTAAGATACTCAAAGATCTTGTCAATGAAGTTCATTCCAATTTTCAGAGCATAGCCGAAGGAACAATCTATGTCTGACATCGCCTAGAATCTGCAAGCCATTCACAATTCTTTATGGTCCTAGATAATATCGATGGCCTAGACCAGTTAGATGCTTTGTTGTTTGAAGATGCCCTTGGTTCAGATAGTTTGGTAATTGTCATAACCCGTGACGAAAGGGTGTTAACATGTGCTAGAATTACCATCCGTTATAGTTTGAGAAAAATGGATAGACATCATGCCATAGAGCTCTTCTCTTGGCATGCATTCAACCAACCCAATCCAGTCAATGGATTCGAGAACTTGGTTGATAGCTTTGTGCACTTGTGTGGAGGTTTACCTTTGTCTCTCAAAGTGTTGGGTGGGCATGTTTCTAGCAGTAATAATATTAATTACTTGCAGCTAGTATTGGAGAAAGTTAGAAAAAGGCTTCCTGATGGCATAAAACAAACTCTCAAAATAAGTTTTGATGCATTGGACAATGAGGAAAAACAAATCTTCTTGGACATTGCATGCTTTTTCATTGGAAAATCTAAGAGTATGGCTACAAAAATATTGAAAGGATCGGGATGGAGCCCCGAGCTTGAACTTCAGAATCTAAAAGATAAGTGTCTTGTCGAAGAGGGATATGAAGTGGGATATGTATACGGCAAAGTTGTTCTTAGAATGCATGATAACCTCCGTGATCTAGGAAGAGAGATAGCTGATGATCTGAGCCATCCTCGTCGCTTGTGGCACCCCCAATTTCTTAAATCTTTGGTCTGCTTCTTTCCTTAGATTTCTTGTTTAAATTTTAAATTTTTTTGCAACATGTTTCTGCTGATTGATCCAATTTTTAAAAACATTCCAAGCAAAGCAAAAATTTGACCTTGATCATTTAATGCAGGAATCAAAGGGATTCCAAAACATCCTCATAGAAACAAATGGCCGGTGTTTCCATTAAATTTTTGACTCATCCATGAGTTGTAAATTTACATATTTTGTAGAAAAATCGAATAATAGTGCGGATACATCAACAGTCTTGTTATGGCTTGAGCTTGACCTCAAAGAGTACCAGTTGAAACGTAGTCCATCATGGATTCCTCTGCAAAATTTGCAATATTTAAGAATTGTTGATGGGCGTCTCAAAAAATTGTGGCAAGACGACTTACAAGTATCTAGTTCTTCGTGGATTCCTCCACCAATTTTGCAGAGTTTGATGAGTACCATCAGAGGAATTGAAAAACGATTGTTCTAGAGCGATGCCGAGGTTTTTTATTTTTCTTTTTATGTTGAAAATCAAGTCTCCTTTCATGGTAGTCTGTATGTTTCAAATAGTAGTTTCATGAAGATTTTTTACGATTGAGAAACTGTCTGAAACAATTTAATTGCAAATTTCAGGTCCCTTTCGAGTTGAAAGAGCTGTTACTTGAGACAATAATTTTGAGAGAGTTACCAAATACATTAGGCATGTTAAATCATTTGGAAAAGCTAGTACTGAAAGGAAGATATTCTGACATTTCCAATTCAAATTTTCTAATTGAAGGAAGGTCCTTTTCAGAATCCCTTAGAAAGCTTAGGAGTCTTAGAAGTTTGACCTTGTGGGATTTCTGTTTGAGTGGAGAATTGGCTTTGAGCGATAGCAGAGATTCAACTAGTTTTCAGACTTCCTTAGACAGGTCCATGAGTTGCCTTCAAACCATACATATTCATGGTGTAAAACTTACGTCCATGTTATCAATTGATGGAGAACATTGCCCCAGCCTCGAATATCTCCGTCTTGACTCCATGGAAAATCTTGTTGAAGTGAATTTAAGTCCAGTAACAACACTAAATTCTTTTAAGTTGGTGTTTTGTAAAAAATTGAAAACAATATGAGGGAACTTCGATCTGGGAAATCTTGAAAGATTGAGCATAAAGGCATGTGCGGAGCTAGAAGAGGTACCAAATCTTTCACGTCTAGATTCTCTGCAGCATTTTTCAATTGATGGATGTCAGAAGTTGCAGTGTATAGAAGGTATTGAAGAGTTGAAAGGATTGAAATATCTCTATCTTTCAATAGGAAATGGAGGGGAAGGTGTATGGAGTTGTGTTCAAAGGCTGAAGGTATTTAATACTTTTCTCCTGATAAACAACAGTAATTGTCAGTTTAAGAGGAGACCCTATGGCTATAAGTAGTATTTTGTGTGGTCTGCTCTCGATAAATAGGTATTGATTCTTTGATTTTAATATTCTTATGAATTTCTGATAATCAACTTACACTAGTTTTATTCCTATTCAGAGATTTCTGTCAGAGTTTACCACGGTGATTGGGAGAGCAGTTGAGGAAGCCGAGTCAATTTTAAACGATTGTTTTTTCTCCAGCTTGATTAGCCCAGAAGCAGTGACTATGCATTGTTCTATGAGTAAAAACAGCAAGCATGAGGATTCCGTGAAGATGCCAGAATCATTAAGTGCAATCATCATATGTGCTTTGGTTCAAAGCTCTTCTGGAGGGGAAATCAAAACGCCTATCACCAGGTGGAGGCATTTCGCCCCAGGAGAACGGATAGTTACCATTGTGCTTACAGGTCAAAAAAGTGTGTACAAAGATCTCAGTTCTGATTTCAATTTGAAATTGGTTCATGCTGAATTAAAGCAGAAGTGTATCGTGACTATGAATAAAGGGGAAGAATCGAAAGCCCTGGATATTTTCAAAACAATTATAGCTCAACTATACCAAGGGATCCCATAGTGCAAAATCATTTGTTGTGACACTTTCATGTGAAGGTGATGAATCTTGTCTTAAGATAATATGTTCGTCATTCTAGTGAACTTAATAGTCAGGTAGTGTAGTCTCTACCATCCCATGTTTGTAATATTTGTACATTATACTGATAGTAACAAGAGTTGAGTGAAGCTTGAGTCCATGCCTTATGTGCAGTTTTTTCCTATAAAACAAGAAATGTTTTGGAATACATTTTGTACGTAATGAAATGTCCAGACATCTCATATTCATTTAGAGGAAAAGGAAATTCATTGGTTGAAGCCAGAGACTTTGAAGTTTGAAAGCAGGCACCTCTACAAGGCTTATAAACAAAAAAACCATTTCTTGTCCTATTTTTATCATGATTCATCTTAAGAGCATCACTGGAAAAGTGTGAAACAATAGAATACTTTTTATTTAGTGTGAACACTCAACTAAAAGTGCAGTTCTTGTATAAATTTTGCATGTTCATCTGCTAACGAATACAAGATGATATTTCCATGTAACTACAAGCTACTCTTTGGCCAAACTAATTGAGAATTCCACACCCATACATCGTGTTTAAACAATCAATTCTCTTCAGATTTTCTGGCATCCTGATTTTATCATCATACTGCCACTTGTTCCTTCAATTCTGTTCAGATACCATGCCTTACTCTCATCTTCATCTATGTCTCCTCAATTTCCTCACCATGTCAGCCTTCTAATATTCCAGAAGATTGCTCATTCAGTATACAACATGAACATTCAAGATGGGAAGATCATAGTTTTCTTAATGCAAGACATTATAAACTCAATCAAGTAATCTGCGAAACAATGAATGCTCAAAGTAGGACGGAACACAATGTATGAATATAAAAATTTATGTAAGGCACTATTGATGTAGTCAAAATTCAATCAAAATCAATTC
The DNA here is from genome assembly GCA_019776745.2 of Taxus chinensis. Taxonomy (NCBI): domain Eukaryota; kingdom Viridiplantae; phylum Streptophyta; class Pinopsida; order Cupressales; family Taxaceae; genus Taxus; species Taxus chinensis. The sequence continues at coordinate 251,165,596 of CM034155.1, read as the reverse complement.
ACAATGTTAGAGCTGATGCACTACTTAAATTCTGCCCTTTAGGCCTCAGACAAACTACTTTTTTTCTTATACACAAGGCTCCAAAACTATGCAATGCCTTGAACTTTTATCTCATTCCACTAAACCAATCTTCTCAACATGTTCATAGTCCCTTACTCATGCCAATTTAGCCTTGAAATAGATCAAAACAACTAAAAAGTACAATTGGACTTACTCTTTTGTAAAACTACCTTGCAACGCTTCTTAAGTCACATGCTACTGTCACATTCAAGGTTAGACCCAATTGTGGCAGTCCAAAACAACTAGTTCAACCTTCTAGTACCCTTAAAAGTGCTTAAGGTGTGTGTCAATTTTTAGGGTCTCACTAACAAGCAAATTCCTTAAAATCCACTTCCTACTCTATTAGTTTGCAACTCTCCTACCAGCCCTGTGCATATACACTATCAAGTATATTTTCCCATCCTTAAGATTCCCAGACATGAACAAAGCAATTTTGAGGACCCTTTAACTCATTTATCCTACCCAAGAAGTTTTAATATGTAACTCTAAATTTTGGACATACTTCCTTTGTTGGGTTACCTTCTAGATTAGGCCTTTAACACAGTCATAGTCTATGATAGAGAACTGATTAAGAAATCTCTAACTTAGATTGGAGGAGACCAAAAAATATTTTAGAATCCTTGATTAGACCTTATCACCGTGTCATCTTACCAACTTCAAACAATAACTCAATGATCTAATGCTTCAATTCCAAAACCCTAGCCACAATTCCTTAGCACAGCTCTTTAAAGAGATAACTGTTAAGCTTATCAAGAAAGGGATAACTTTTTATCACTCCAAACTATCATTGCATGATTGTCACAATATTTTCAAGCATACTTTTGAGTCTTGACCTTCATTATACCCCAACTCTTCATTTTGATTCTCTACAACTTGCTCTAGGGTTCTCAAACTGCCCCCTACAGGTTTCTAATGTAACTGTCATGATTTTCTTCTAGCCATGAAGGTTTCAAAGCTTCTAATCACCTTATACTTGTATGATAGGATTCTACAGGATTTATATACAGATCTTAGCACTTATCTAACCTTCTGTTCCTTCTAAACACTCTTGCATTCTAAACCCTAGAGAGAGTTTTGACTGAGAACCCGAGAAGGTGAATTTTGCTATAAAAGAACTATTGACTTTCAAAACTGGAAATTCAGGCTATAGACTCCTCTTGACCTCGTGCACATATTTTCCTTAACAGTCAGGTTCAGGGTGTCTTAAAATGACAAAATGATCAAAACCTTAATATTCTAATCTCAGAGAACAGGGGACATAAGATTGATAAAATTTCCTTAGCGAATGGCTTCCAATTCAGTTGTAAAATCTCTATTTGAAGGGAATGAACCTGTTGGTGATTGTTATCCTCTTCCTCATCTATCTTCCTTGTCCCTCTATATGATCACTTGTCTCATTTATCATCACTTGATCATAGATACTTTCACATGAATTGTCACATTTTTAGGGAACTATATTCAAGTTTGATCCCTTACACAAATCACAAGTCACACCAACAATGCAAATACTCAGTCTAAGATTTCTTACCTTTGATAATCCTTTAATTGCTGTGCATGTATAGACTTCTTAATCATCAAAATGCACAAAGAAAAATGAAAACCCCTCTCTACTGTGTATACACAAGACTGGCTTCAAAACTTTTCTTGTAACTCTTTTTCCACTCTATGATCGTTCGAATGATGATAATATAGTTAGAAGGTGAGGCTTAAGTAGGCCTTCACAAACTTTCATAACTGAATCTTAACTCAATGATCCTTCTTATTACATTTTTTAGTCTCTTTATTAGTTCATTAAGACCTAGTCTAATCTAGCAACCTAGGACCTTAGGCCTAGTTCACAAACATGGCCTCACTAAGACTCCTAGAGTTCAACAAGGCTTATTACAAGCTTATTACATATCAATGATGCTCCAAGATTACAACAATATATCCTAGACAAGCCAAAATTGTCCCCAAGATTAAAAATTGTAATTTGGAGGGAAATAGGCAATTTCAAATTCATGAAGGTCTTGAACCAATCTAACTAACCTAATAGACCCTTTATGACCTATAACACTATGAATTTTCTTAGAAAGCCAAAATTGATGATATAATTTTTTCACCTTGGCGAAAAGGTTGGAGGAAAAAGTGCTCTGTAACTCTGGCGCAAAACTGGAGTCAGCTCTTATAGGGTTTCCCCCATCTAACTAATAGGCGGACAAAGAAGATTTCATATTTCTATATTAAAAAGATACAAAATGACACCTTTATATAGGCCGATAGGGAGACTGTGCATGAGGGAGACGGTTATATAACCGATCAATAACAAATACTAACACAAATGTATTAGTTATCTAACATTCCCCCCCTTAATACATTGCTCTTACAAATGTACCCCCTAAATAAATCAAACTTCACCTTGCCGAGAGGCTTGGTGAGAATATCTGCAATCTGAGAATCAGTAGGGCAGTACTGGAGCTGAATTTGGTGGTTCAAGATCTATTCACGAATGTAGTGACATTCGACCTCAATATGCTTTGTTCGTTCATGGAAAATAGGATTCTTCACAAGCTTCAACACACCTTGATTGTCGCAGTGAATGATGGGAGGTTTCTCTTCAGGAATCCCTATATCTGCAAGAATGCGACGTAACCAAATTGCTTCGCACACAGCTCCTCGTGCAGCGTGATATTCAGCCTCAGTGGATGAGAGAGCAACAACAGTTTTCTTCTTGCTGATCCACGAGATAGGTCCAGATCCGAGATGAAAAACATATCCTGAAGTGGATTTCCTGTCATCAACGGATCCTGCATAGTCCGAGTCTGTATATCCCTGTAAGAAGAACTGAGTGTTCTTCTGATACTCCAGACCAAATTCAACTGTACCTCGGACATATCTCAACACATGCTTTGCTGCTATCCAATGACATTTCTTCGGCTCCTGCATAAATCTGGCGAGATAGCTCACCGCAAAGCAAAGATCTGGTCTGGTATAAGTCAAGTAAATGAGACTCCCCACAAGCTGCCTGTAGTGAGTGCCATCTACCTGTGGTGAATCCTGGAATCTAGATAGTTGCAAACCTTTTTCCATAGGTGTGGACATTGGTTTACAATCTGACATCCCATACTTTTCCAGGAGTGTCTTGGCATATTTCATCTGGGAGACGAAGATATGATTCTTCTTCTGCCATATCTCTAAGCCAAGACAATAGTGAAGTAGCCCCAAATCAGTCATGTCGAAGGATTTCTTCAGATCATTCTTTACATCATCTACAAGATTGTCAGAACTTCCTGTGATCACAAGATCATCTACGTACAAAACCAAAATGACAATCTCTGTTCCTACCTTCTTGATATACAAATTTGTATCTGAGGGGCTACGAGTGAATCCATGCTGCAATAGGTGATCATCAATTTTTATATACCATGCCCTAGGTGCTTGTTTAAGTCCATAAAGAGACTTTATCAGACGACATACCTTGTGTGGTTGATGCTCGTCTACAAACCCTTCAGGTTGGGCCATGTACACTTCTTCTTGTAGATCACCATTTAGAAAAGCACTCTTGACATCCATCTGCTGTAGTTTCCATCCATTTTGTGCTGCCAGTGCACATACAACTCTGATGGTTTTGATATTCGCAGTGGGTGCAAAGGTCTCGTCATAGTCAATTCCTTCTTGCTGAGCATAACTTTTTGCAACAAGTCATGCTTTGTGTTTGTCGATTGAACCATCTGCCTTATATTTTGTTTTGAAAATCCATTTACAGCCAATGGATTTCTTACCTGGAGGCAGATCGACAAGTTCCCACGTCCGATTCTGAATCAGGGAATCATATTCAGCATCCATAGCTTGTTTCCACTGTGGTTGGTCTAATGCCTCACGAACAGTGTCAGGTTCGGTGCTCTCAACAACTGAACTCATGAGTGCAAAATTTACCTCATGTCTAGCTTGACTTCGTGTTCTAACTCCCGTAGAAGTACCAGGAAGTGAGTTCAGGTGTGCATCCCTGATAGTACTCTAGACCCATTTCAGACGTTGGCGCTGCTGATGTGAAGATGTGTTTTCCAGTGTGCCAAGATCAATGAACAAATCTCCACTCAGCTCTTCTTCTCTCTGAGAAGAATCATCTTGCTCATCATCTAGATGTGTGAGCAATCTATGTGACGAGGTCAGTACTGGATCTCCATTGTGTGGCAAGGAGTCAAAGGACGACTCATCACATACCACATCTCGACTCTCGTAGATCTTCTTCGTCTCAGGATCCATGAGACGATATGCCTTTGAGGTAGTACTATACCCCAAGAAAAGACATGGCAGTGTCTTTGGATCGATCTTCTTCCTTCTTTTATCTGGAACATGCATATATGCAGTACAACCAAAAAATCTTAAATGATGAATAGAAGGTTTACGACCAGTCCATACCTCTTCCAGTGTCTTGTTCTGCAAGATCTTCGTGGGTGCCCGGTTGAGTAAATACACTGCTGTCTGGACTGCTTCTGCCCAAAACTGATCCTCCAACTTGGCGGTCGAGAGCATACAACGAGCCATCTCCATGACAGTCCTGTTGTGGCACTCGGAAATCCCGTTCTGTTGGGGCGTATAGGGAGCAGTCAAATGTTGCTGAATGCCATGCTGCTTCAGGTATGCTAAGAACTTCTTTGACACAAATTCCCCCCCTCGATCTGAGCAGAGGAGAAGAAGAGGCTTCCCAGACTGCCTGGTGGCTTGCTGGTAGAAGGTTTGAAAATTTGCAAGTGCCTCACTCTTCTTCCGAAGGAAATATACCCACATTTTCCGTGAGTAATCATCAATGATGAGCTGAAAGTACACAAAACCTTGAAAGCTAGCTGGCAGGGGTCCACGCAGATCGGTGTGAACGACCTGAAGATGCTCTATAGAATGATAAGAGCTCTGTTTGAATGGACCTCTATGTTGTTTGCCCGCAAGACATCCTGAGAAAACAGGTAAGGAATGGGAGAGTGGAGGAAGCCCTCTTACCATTTCCTTCGCACTGAGTTGATGCAGAGCCCCGGCAGAAAGATGACCATATCGAAAGTGCCAAAGTGCAGTGGACTCTGCCGTTGATGCAGAGAGAGCAACACTAGATGAAGTGACCGCATCCAGTGCAAATAGACGGCCCTTCAGAAATGCTTGAGCAATGACTGACTCTCCCTGGGAAATGATGCAGGACTTGACCCCTTTTTCAACAAAGAATTAAACCTGCATTCTATGGTTAAGAAGTTGACTTACAGACAAAAGATTTGAAGTCAAACCTAGAACATAGAGCAACTTTGTCAGTGTACATCTTCGTGTTCCAAGAGGAATGATGACATCACCAATCCCTGCTGCAATATACTCTTGATTGTCTGCAATGGTGATCCGATCTCCAGTGGGCCGGTCACTCAGAGTATGGAACAACTTCTTGTTGCCAGTCATGTGTTTGCTGGCACCTGAAACAATCAACCAGACATCTTCTGACGGCTGCGAAGTCTGTGAGACTAGAACAATGTCAGAATGAGTTGTATCTGGTACCTCTTCATCGGAGGTGGCATCCTGCTGAGCAGCAATGTGGCCCTTCTGCCTCTGATTACGAGCATGCCATCGGGATTTCTTAGAATATCCGCGGCTAGAAGTGCTCTCTTCGCCAGAATTTCCATACTTGCGACCGTTGTAATAATAGTTCGTAGTCGTGTGCGTATCCGTGGAGCAAATGTGGCACCACCGATCCGCCTTGTGATTATGCTGCTTCTGGGGTGGCCGCTGTGGTGGCCGCTTTGAAGATGGTTGCTGAGCATGCTGCTTCTGATTTTGGGCTGATTTCCCTTTCCGAGGCTTATGTTTTTTCCTCGTGATGAGAGCCTTGTCTTCGAAGGCTTCTTGTACATTTTGTACGGCTTCTTCCTGCTGGAGATAATTCACCAAGGTTGCAAAACTCACCTCTTGTTGAGTAATTGTCAACATGGTGATCAGTGTCTGAAACCATGACGGAAGAGCTCGCAGGGTGAGTGGGACAAGCAACTTGTCGTCCACTGGTTCACTGAGTGCAGAGAGTTCTGCACGTAACTCAGCTACACGCCGCAAGAAGGCTTCTACTGATTCACCTTCATGCATACTCATCGTATGAAGCTTTGTCTGAAGTTGCAACTTTGACGTCAGATTCTTAGCTTCGTAGATGGTACACAATGTGCTCCATGCCTGAGAAGAAGCAGTTGCTTCTCGAATGTATGGCTGCACCTCATCAGAAAGACAGAGGGTGATGAGCATGAGTTCTTTCACATCAGCGTTTTCATATTTTTCCAACAGATCATCGTCTACGGGAGGGGCGTCTTTGCCAGAGACAATCCCCCAAAGATCTTCGAATTGAAGAATCGTCCGCATTTTGGTTTTCCATGTGGCGAAATTTGGCCCTTTCAAGAGTTGGGCATCGGATAGCAATATTTTTGGAGCAGACATTGTCAAAAACTCAAAAATGTATCTTATTTTATTTATTTATTTTTCAAAATGGCTACAATGCTTACTGAAGGAATCTGTCCCGAAGATGGGCTCTATAGGCTCGTGCAGTGAGACGCCGACGCTCCTGTGGGCGTTCTATTTCACGTTCGTCATCTGCATCATAACCACGTTCAAGTTCTGCACGAATCCGCCGTGCTTGACATCGAACGTCGAACCAGAAGTATTCCAACAGTCCGCGGCGCACAATCTCGTCAAAGAGAATGTTACCAGTGTTGTGTAGCTCGTTGACCAAGGCAAAGAATAGCCCAGTGGTGTCCTCGTTGTCATTCAATGCCCAAATATTTGGTGCATTGCTTGCAGTGCTTTGTGCATCAAAAAACTGAGACATACACCCACACACAGTTTCCTCTCAGCAAAAAAAAAATGGCAACTAGCTCAGTCTTCTTCTCCTTCAGGCATGGCCTTCACGCAGGGACAGGCTCAGTCTCCTCTCAGCAAAAGAAAAGGAAACTCTTAACACCCTCTCCTCCTTCACGCAGGGACAGGCTCAGTCTCCTCTCAGCAAAAGAAATGGCAATTCTTCCTTTCACGCACGCAGCAAAGAAACGCGGGACAATGAGCGGGACAGGCACTCAAGCACGCGGGACAGGGAACAGTTTCCTCGCCTCCTCACGCACAGCAAAATGAAAACGGGACAGGCAAGCAATAGTCTCCTCGCCTCTCCTTCTTCATGCCCCAACGTACAGCGCACGCACAGCAAATGGGAACTCACGCACCTCCAGCGCCACGCACAGCACAAACGGACAGTCCTCTCTCCTCTTCACGCATTCACGTCCGAGAAATGGCGAAGCAAAATAAAATGAAAACGGGACAGGCACTCCTTGCTCCCTCCTCATGTGGCACCAGTCTCCTCCACGCGGGAACAGTAGAGAAATGGCGGATGCATAGCGGACTTTGCTTAGTCTCCTTGCACACCACGCACGCACAGCTCTTCCTCTCTTCCTTCACGCTCCTTTAGGCGGCACGCACAAAAAAAGAAATGGCGACCTGCTCTTCTCACGACCGGCTCCTGCTCTGATGCCAATGATAGGCGGACAAAGAAGATTTCATATTGCTATATTCAAAAGATACAAAATGACGCCTTTATATAGGCCGATAGGGAGACTGTGCGTGAGGGAGACAGTTATACAACCGATCAATAACAAATACTAACACAAATGTATTAGTTATCTAACACTAACCATCATACCACGACATTTTTAGGCACTGCGAGAATTAATTGCTATAGTCTCTCCTAGGATTTTTCACCCTCTGGGTGTCCCCTATAAAATGACCTCGCCATCTTCAAACCCGGTTGTTTCAACTATGGCAGGAGATAGTGGAACGAGTAATGGCACTACTGGTGAAGCATCCCAAGAAATTTGTTCTGAAGGTTTTTCATGAGGTAATCTCTCTCTTCCGGATGTTGTTCTGCCCATTCCTGAATTTAATGTTGCATGTCAATGGTTAGAATAGTTTTGCCTCATTGGGTATTTTGTGGGTTGAATCCCCTCTGAAAGCATGCTTAAATCCTAGGCTAACACAGTCTGGACCCCTCATGGGGTCCGCCTAGATAGTGTTCAAAACATGACCAAGGGTTTCTTTCTTTTTCATTTCTCCAATCCTACTAACGGGCCGAACATTTTGGCCAAGCAAGCCATTTGGTATGTTCATAACTCACTGCTTTTGTTAACACCCTGTCATAAGAACTTTGTGGTATCTGAGTATACCACCCTTAAAGTGCCAGTGTGGATTGAATTTCCTGGTCTTCCTCTATCATGCGTTCATTTCCTGCCATAAATTACCACTTCACTTGGGTGGGTAGTTTTCCTGGAAGCTGATAAGTTTTACCGTGATCATCCCCAGAAACGAGTATGTGTTGAGATTGACCTCTCGCAGGACCTCAAGGATTTTGTGGATACTCAAATGGGTGATAAACGTTACTCCTAATGGGCCATGTATATAAATCTACCCAACACTTGCTTTCATTGTCAAGTGTCTGACCACAAGATCAGAGATTGTCCACTTTATGTCCCCCGTAACTGCTCTGTTGCAAAAATAGCGTCTAAACATTTCAAACCCCAACATGAGGAAGGTTGGCAAGTTGTCGGAAGCTGCCAAAATAAGAACGAATCCCAACAATCCAAAGCCTCTGGTTCCCATGGCCATTAGAAACCATTTGTTAAGGAACATTATCACAATATTCCGACTAAAGAGCCTATGGATGGTGCTAAGGAACTAACTGTTGCTGCGGCCATATCGGCTACCCCATTGCCAAAGTACTCCAGCACGCCCCTTGCGGTGTAACTCATGGACCAAAAACATTTTGTTTTTCATGTCCCCATCTCGCATTCAATTCCTCTGTTGCTTTTAAGCAACTCACAAGGGCCTTCCAAATGACCCTAAAGTCCCTGTCGTATCTCTCGGGACCATAGCCCAGCAGACAAAGTGGACTCCACTGAAGTGGAATACAACATTGAGTACGTCAAACGAAATAAAATTGATCAGTAGGATTTTTTATAGCATAATGTTTCTCGTTTCTTGCAGAATCAGTATGATGCCCTTGAGGGCTTGGAGGATGGGGATATGGCTCTTGACCAACGTTTCCCATTAATTGTTTATTCTGGAATGTTAGGGGTCTCACAGACTCATATCGTAAGTATGTAGTGTGTGAAACTAGACAAAGATGTGCAAATCTGGATGTTTTGTTTTTACAGGAAGTTAAAATTATAGGTTTTTAGTTGCAGATGGTTTGTAAATCCATCTGACCTGACAACTTGGCTTTCTGTAGCAATCATGAAGCAGGGGATTTCTATAGCAATCATGAAGCAGGGCGTGGGGGATTAATCTCACTTTTTTCCCCTACATGGCGGCCCTTATTAATTGACCATGGAATCAATCCCACCAATCGTGTTATATGGGTCCTCTTTAATATTGAGGGCCTCCCTTTTGGGCTCATTAATATTTATGCCTCTAATGATGCTGCTGAAAGGGACGATCTATCGTGGTGGATAGCTAACTCCATTCCCGATGCATATTGGGTTATAAGTGGAGACTTTAATATGGTTGAAACCCCAAATGATAAATGTGGCCACCTACCTATGAGGTGAACACCTGGTGAAAGGGAAGCGTGGTAATTCATGAGAAATAAATTCAAATTCTTTGACCCTAACGCATCTCGCTTTCCCACCACTGCAGCTTGGTACACGTGGTCCAATCTCCGTGGAGGGACAGATCACGTCCTTAAATGGCTTGACAGGGCCATGTTGTCAACTCAATTTTTTTTTAGTTTGATAGCATTTATTCTATGTTAGTGGAGGTTATGCCTGACTTTGTCCTTTTAGACCAGTCCCCTATACGATTTGGTATCTATTCACGGCATCATGCGAGCCCATTTTGTCATAAAGGCCAATTCTTTCTTAATACTGCCTTGATGCAACATGGCCCCACTGTCAATCATATCAAGAAGATTTGGAATTTAATTCAACGACCCCGTCACTGTCAACGATTTCATCCACCTATGCATTCTAGCTGGTTACTTTGGTGGGAAGATGTGCTAACTCAGACTACCAGATTTCTTAGAATCTACGGCCTCCAGCTGGCCAAAATTCGACACCGCTCATACACTACTAACACCTCATCTCTCAGGTGGGTGATGGTGGCACTTCAAGGTGATCCCTTCTTTGACGCTCTGTAACTACAAGTTGCAACACTCCAGCATCAAATCCAAATTGCAGACAATTATAATGCCAGAGGTGCTCAGATCCGAGCTCGAATGCACCAGCTCAAGGTTGGAGATCGGGTCTTGAAAGAATATTTTCTCTCTTCGAGCCAGCAAGCCTTTTCAATAGATCTGAGCTATCATGGATAATGGAGCTTGAATCACTGACCCACAACTTATGTTGTAAGCTTTTGTGTGACATTACAAGCTCATTTTCCAATCTTAGCCACCTTCTGAAGCTCGTCGGGCTGCTCTTGACAAATTTTTGGGGGTTGTGCCTCGTAAGCTTTCAAAGGCTCAAAAGGTGCTCTGCGAAAGAATTCTCACTATTAAAGACCTTCACAAAGCCACTATGCAAATGGCTAATGATAAAGCGCCAAGCTGCGATGGATTCCCCTATGAATTCTATAAAACTCTCTGGGACTCCGTCGGGAAAGACCTCGTTTAGGTCTATCTTGAAGGGTTTCACAACCACTCCCTAGGGCCTTGCATTAACAAGGGGAACATCCAATTTATTCCTAAGCAAGGAGATCCTGAGAAAATCGCTTGTTGGTGGAAAATTAATCTGTTGAACGTCTCCTACAAAATCATTGCCAAAGCATTAGCTCTGCGATTACGGAATCTGTTGCCTGCTTGGTGTCCCTGAGATTTCACCCTGAAATCTGGGACTACCCCAAGTTTAAAAAATTTCATTCTTTTCAAAGTAATGGGTCGTTTTGTGTTTGTTTTTCCTGCAGTTGTTTGCATTGCTCTAAGATATTCCCAGTGAATCATATGAGCCAATTTCGACAAATACCCAGATGTTGAAACTCATTTTATCCCTCCGCCAAGTTTTGTCTACGGGAAATTTTTATTTAATTATTTATTACATAAATAAATTCCCATTTGAAGTAAATAGTGCTCCTGTTGAAGTTTTTCATGCCAGTATTCACACATCTCAATAGGGTTTTCACCAAGAATGAATTCAAAGCATTGTCTGCAACTTCTGGCAGCGTTTTTTGTTTTTATTTATTTCTTTTGCATTTTTTCTCCAGTTTTCCCCATCATCTATCTGTTAAATTCCCCTAGGTATGTTTTTTTGTTCTTGTTGGCTATATTTTCTACACAACAGAGCATCTAGGCAATCATGATATAAATCTCCCTCATTTACCGGTGAGGATCCCGTGTAAGATTTTTCAGTTAAATATGCTAGTATCTATTTGTTGGTATTACTTTAACTATACAACTCATGAACCATAGCTATATAGTTTTGCGACAAGTAAGCAACTGTTAAAGAAAGGAAATATCTAAAGTAGGGGAAAATGATAGGGAATATGAAGAAAAAAGGGGAGATATGCAACCCAATCAATAGATCACATATTTGATTACATGCGCACAAACAAAACCAATAGATATTAACACACAGAATTATAAGCAAAGGGAACTCCCAGATTTAGATCTAAAATAACACAAAGTTTATGAGTAGATCTAAGACAAAAATTTAGAAACAAATGCACCGTTGACACAAAGTTCTCCAGAAATATGTTCCTTTCTATTCCTTTGCTTCAAATAGCTATCAGGGGTTTTAGCACAAAGTTTGGAACACAAGAATGTTGCTTACAAATTTTTATCATTTTACTCGTAAGTTCTTCCTTCATTTATAGTGTGTGGAGGGGAAGTTACAAATAAGAAACTATAACTTAACTAACACATGTGGAAGTTGTAAAGGAAACAACTTGCAATCTCCGTCCTGGAATTCCTCTTTGCATAACATGCATGATTTATAACTAAAAGTAAAACCTTCTATTCTGCATGTCTGCCACCTATCTCTAAGTAATTGACTTCTTCAAGTAATGGCTTTTAAACCAATCACTTAAGTTGTATAGTTTAATTCATCGCTTAATTACTTCATCGGAGAAAAGAATAACAAAGAGGAAAAGAAATTAGAAGAAATTTGCAACACTTCCAGTTTTGTTCCTTTTTCCATATTTTGCATGCAGTTGATTCTTTTTCCTTTGATTCTCACCAAAATGGATCTGGAAGCAACTGACTATGATTTTCTTGTGGATATCACCTTTGAATTGTCTTCCCTCTTATCCTTGAAGCTTTTGCAGTTCTTCTCCAATACATGCATTAGTGCAATGTTTGCCATAAATAACTCATCATTTTTTATTTTTAATTGCATATGAGAAAGTAAAAATTCTGTAAAGCACTCCAAGAGAAGGAAAGTACAAGTAAATTCAATGAAGGCTTCAACAAGAAGATTGGGAGCACATGCACAAGATCCTGAAAGGAATTTTCCATGCACTGACTTCTACACGAGTTGCGTTAGAAACAAAAGAATGAATTTTTGCCAGAAGCCTTTGCAATTATGAAATTTGGATCTGGATCTGGACCTATGTCTATATCATTGAATTCAACAAATCTGGAAGTGATGCATGATTCTGTTGATTCTTCTCTTTCATCCCGCTTTATCATGATCGGAGCAATCTTTGTCTGAGCAACTCTTTTTCTTTTTATTCAGCCGGAATCCTTTACAATTGGTGCAGATCTGAAGATTTCTTCATATTCAGAAGATATATTGAATGTATTGGACATTGATTTAAGCCCCCTTTTTCTTATATAAGCACCTGTAATTAATTCAGACAAAGACGGATTCCAGAGCATGAACACTTAATTTTTATCACAAAAATCTGCATATTAAGCTCGCTGCCCTAAAATTTGAGGCTTTGATTGCATGCAAAGAAAGCATAAATATTTGTAACTTCACCTAAGCACATGTACCAACATGCAAATAATTATACAAGATTAAATCAAGCTCCTCCAATCCTAGGCACCAAACTTTGAAGCTTCCCAGTAGTGGAAAATAAACTTCAATGCAAAAATCCTCCTTCCTTGGGTGCCAAAACTGTCCAGGATGCAATCCTTTGCAAAAATAATTAATTACACCTTCACTTATGGCAGCCCATGCTTATATAATCCTTAGCATTCTATTTATAATAATTTTCCATCCTATTCATGGCAATTAATTAATAAACAAACATGTTTATTCATCCAAATTGGGTGCCCAAACTTGCATGCTCATGGCTGCCATTAAATAAATAAATTTAATTTATTTTTAGCCTCCTTCCTTAAGTTCTCTTTGACTTCACATCATGCATTGACCTTTCTTCTATTCATGGCACCAAAATTAGGTGAATAAATCATTAATAAAAATTATTAAATGCATTGTTATTCACCCAAGGTGGGTCGCACTTTTTGGCATGGGTGAATTCTAAAAGTAAGAAGTCAACTTCTGATGAGAATTTTCACCCTGCACTGCAACTCTAAAAATCCCCTCTTCCACTCAAGTGATTTGACTTTCATAATGGGAATTTTTATCCTTCAAGGCAGGTAAGAAATTCCCAGCGGTGCTTTAAGCGATTTTTCTTTTATAATGGGAATTTTCTCCTACAAGGCAGGTAAGAAATTCTCGCTTACCTGCTGCTTCTAATTTTCCCATCATAACTTAAGTGACTTTTCCTTCATGGGAAAAAGCACCCTACAAGGTAGGTACAAAATTTCCACCTACCTGCTGCAACCAAAAAATCCACTGCAGCTTAAATCCATCCATTCCCAAAAATGCAACTTGCCTAGGAGAAGTTTTTTTGTGCATGACTTCGGCTTTTTAAAGAGAAGATGACTTCCTAAGGTTGATTCCTTCTAGCATCGCAGCTGCAAATGATCTCTAGATACTCCAGGCAAGAAAACAAACTGTACTGGTGAAGTAATTGACCTAGGGGAATTTCACAGAGAAAAACACGCAAAAAATAATAAAAATGAAAAACGATGCCAAAAGTCATAGACAAAGGCCCAGGATTCATTCCTGGTGAAAACCCCACTGGTATATGTGAATACTAACATGCAAAACTTCAACAAGGTAAAACTGGAGCACAATTTACTTCAAACGGGGCTTTAAATAATTAAATAAAAATTTCCCACAGACAAAACTTGGCAAAAAGATAAAACAAGTTTCGGCATTTGGGTATTTGTTGAAATTGGTTAATATGATTCACTGAGAATATCTTAACGCAATATATGTATGTATCTTCTGGCAATAAAAATATAGAACGACCCGTTATTTTAAAAGTACAAAATTTTTAACATGGGGTAGTCTCAGATTTCAGAGTGAAATCTGGGGACACCAATTCTGTATAGTCTATTTAATTTCTTGGAACATCTGGAGATCATTTACGGCCTAAGAACCAGAAGGAATCAAGCTCTGAAGGCAGACTTCTGACCAAAAAGATGAAGTCAAGCACAAAAATCCTCTCCTAGGCAAGTCGCACTTTTTGGAATAAATAGATCTAAGTTGTAATGGGAATTTTGGCAATGGCATGCAGGCAGGAATTTTTTTCTTGCCTAGCAGGTTACTTTTTCCCATGAACTTAAAATCACTTTAGTTGCAATGAGAATTTTAGAAGTGGCAGGAAGGCGGGAATTTCTTACCTGCCTTGCAGAGTAAAAATTCCCATCATAAAAGAAAAGTCACTTAAAGCACTGGCGGGAATTTCTCACCTGCCTTGCAGAGTAAAAATTCTCATTATAAAAGTCAAATCACTTAAGTGGAAGAGGGGATTTTTGGAGCTGCGGTGTAGGGTGGAAATTCCCATCAAGTTGACTTCTTATTTTTAGCAATTCCTCTTACCAAAAAGTGCGACCCACCTTGGGTGAATACAATGCATTTAATAATATTTATTAATGGTTTATTCTCCCAATTTTGGTGCCATGAATAGAAGGAAAGTCAATGAAAAAGGATAAGCTAAAGATAAGTCATGGATGCATGCTAAAAATAAATAAAATAAATTCATAAAAAATAATCAGCAGCATGCAGACTTGGGCGCCCAAATTGGATGAATAGATGGGGCTTTTAATTAATGAAATTGTCAGAAATAGGAAGGGAAACTATTAAAAATAGTATGCATAGGGCTATATAAGCATGGGATGCCATAGGAAAGAAGTAATTAATTCTTTTACCTAAAGATTGCAGCCCATACAGGTTTTGGCGCCAAGGGAAGGAGGATTTTGCATTAAAAAGTGTTTTTCATTGTTGGGAAGCTTCAAGTTTTGGTGCCTAGGGTTGGAATAACTTAATTTTTGTTGTGTTAATTATCTACATGTTGGTATATGTTTCCATGTGACTTAAATAATATTTTTGCTTCCTTTGTGTGCAAGCAAAGCCTCAAATTTTAGGGCAGTAGACTTTATATGCAGATTTTGGTGATAAAAATCAAGTATTCATGCCATGGACTTCATCTTTGTCTGAATAAATTGCAAGTATTGATTATAGGTTCTCAAATCAATGTTAGATACATTGAATATATCTTCCAAATCAGAAAAAATTGTCAGATCTGCACAAATTGATCCAATTGCAAGGGATTCCGGCAGAGTTAAAAGAAAAGGAGCTTAGACAAAGATTGTTCCAGCCATGATGAAACATGATAAATGAAAAGGATTAGCAGAATCATTCATAGCTTCTAGATTTGCTAAAGTCAATGATACAGAAATAAGCCCTGAACCTATCACCGATTTAATTGACAAATCTAGATCTCATAATTGCAAAGGCTTCCGACAAAAAAATCATCCTTTTGTTTCTAACGCAGCTCGTGTGAAAGTCAGTGCATGGAAAATTCCTTCTAAGATCTTGTGCATGTGCTCCCAATCTTCCAGTTGAAGCCTTCATTGAATTTACTTGTATTTACATTCACCCATAGTGTTTTCCAGAATTTAAAATTTCTCATATGCAATTAAAAATAAAAATGATGAGTTTTGTCTGAATTATTTACGACAAACATTGCACTGGTGCATGTACTAGAGAAGAACTAAAAAAGCTTCAAGGATAATAGGGAAGACAATTCAAAGGCAATACCCGTTTGGTGAGAATCAAAGGAAAGAGAATCAACTGCATGCAAAATATGGAAAAAAAGAACAAGACTAGCAGTGTTGGAACTTTCTTCTAATCTCTTTTCCTCTTTCTTCTTCTTTCTCTTATTTTCTCTGACAAAGTAATTGAGCAATCAATTAAATTATAAAACTTAAGTGATTGGTTTAAAAGACGCTACTTGAAGAATTCAATCACTTGAAAATAGGTGGTAAACATGCAAAATAGAAGGTTCTATTTTTAGTTATAAATCATGCATGTCATGTAAAGAGGAATTACAGGAGGAAGATTTCTAGTTGCTTCTCTTTTCATAGCTTCCACATACGAGAATTCATTTAAAGCTTCCTATTTGTAATTATCTTCTAGGCATTATAAAGGGAGGAAGAACCTATAGGTTAAAGGATCAAAATTTGTAATCAACATTCTTGTGTTCTAGAATTTGAGCCAAAACCCTTAACAACTTTCTAAAAGCTGAGGAATAGAGAGGAGGAAGGTTTCTGAAGAACTTTGTGTCCATGAGGTATTTATTCCTTATTTCTTTTTAGATCTTTACATAAACTTTGTGTTATCTTAGATCTAGATCTGAAACTTTCCTTTGCTTCAAATTCTGCATTTCAAGATCTATTTGTTTTGTCTATGTGCATGTGATCAACTTTGTCAACTATTGGTTAGGTTGCACATATCCTTTCCTTTCTTCACTTATTTAATTATTTCCCTCTCATGAACATATTTCTTACAACTGCTTACTTGTTGTAAAATTGTTTAGCTATGGTCCATGAGCTACACAGTTAAAGTAAAACCAACAAATAGATATTAGGAAATATAATTGACAAAATATTACATGGGAGCCTCACCGGTAAATAAGGGAGATTTATCTCATGACTTCCTAGGTTTTCAGCTATGCAAAAAATCTAACCAACAGTTTTTGGCGACTCTACTGGGGAACAAGACAACTTAGCAAACTAGAGCTTTCTCTTGCCCCTGCTCGGAATTTCAACAACAACCGGAACTACATTGCTGGTTCCCAAAGATTAGCAATTGAAGATGCTCCCAGAAAAAATGTGGAGATGAATAAAGAAGACTAGGAAGCTGATGCTGATCAGCTTGAGAATGATGATTTTGTAGGTCATGCTAGTGACTCCAACATTAATTACCTAAACTACAAATCTGAACATGACTATGAGGAGCTTCTTGAAGCCGATCATGGTTGTGCATATGTAGTATTTACACAATCACAAACTCACCAAGTTGAGGCATTAGCTGATGAAAAAAGGAGTAGGCCTTTACCTTCTTCCTTAACTGGGGAGATTTATCTCATGATTGCCTAGGTTTTTAGCTGTGCAAAAAATCTAGCCAACTATTTTTGGAGACTCTATTAGGGAACAACACAAATTAGCAGACCAAAGTATTCTCTTGCTAGTTCCCTTCTATGAATGTCCATTCATGTGATCTAGTAGAGTTCAAGGAAGGATCGACCATTTTTATAGATTGCAGGAGCAGTTTAATTTTAGTCATCCTCCTCAAGTTAGAAGCCGCAGATCCAGTCTTTCACCAGGAAGAAGAGTGCAAAATCCTCTAGATCCGGATTGTGTCTAGCACAATCCAACAGCTAGGATATTTCACCAAGTTTGTTCTCAAAGAATACATTCTCCTCTCATGATGCAGAATTGGCTACTTGTCCCTGCAGCACCTGTTCCATGGGACTTAGCTTTTGGACCGTTGAATCTGACTACGAAGAGCACGTCCTTCTGACTTGTTAGCAGCTCAAAATATGGTAGTTGAAATTGAAGATGACCTCATAATGGCTGAAAAAATAAAGAGCAACACTTCTAGAGTTGAAAGTTCATCCTCTACTACTACTTCCGATTCATTATTGCAAAAATTATAAAATGAGATGTTGTAGATGATGAAACAAATGGCTCAAATGGCTCAAGGCAACAACACTACCCTTGCTTGGAATTTCAACAACAACCGGAACCACATTGTTGGTTCCCAAAGATTAGCAATTGAACCTACTCCCAGAAACAACGTGGAGATGAATGAAAAAGACTAGGAAGTTGATGCTAATCAGCTTGAGAATGATGATTTTGTAGGTCTTGCTGGTGACTCCAACATTAATTACCTAAACTATAAATTTGAACATGACTATGAGGAGCTTCTTGAAGATGATCATGGTCATGCATATGCAGTATTTACACAATCACAAACTCGCCAAGATGAGGCATTAGCCAATGAACAAAGAAGGGGCAGCTCTTTACCTTCTTCCTTAGCTCCCAAAAATAAGAATGTGAGTTCTTCATCTCAACCACAAGAAGTAGCTCAGGTATCTGAATCTATACCTTCCTTCGACATTATTGATCTTGTCAAGAAAACTAGGATTCAAATGTCAGAAGTTGAATACCTGAGAGCCTTTCCTGAGCAGTTAAATAGGATAGTCAAATATGTGCAATCACCAGGACAATTCAATACATCAAAAGGCCTTTTACCTAAGCCCAAGTATACTCCTCCCCAGAACAACACTGCATTTGTTAAACCCTCATTATCTTCTGAAAGAGTAGAACCTTTCTATGTCTCCCTATTGCTTAATGGTTTTGAAGCAAAGCTATGAGAAATAGCAGAGATAGAATTTATCTCATATTATTCTAAAGAGAACAATGCACACGTACAGTTTATATAGGGCAGAAAACTGAACTGACTCCCTAACAAAGCTGGGAAGATCCACAAAAGTGGCAGAGAATAATGTGATAAGAAATAGAAGATACAAATAGACAACTAAGCTAAAAACCAACGTATCCTAACATTCCCCCCCTTATTACATTATTCTTGCAAATGTGACCTCTGAAAGATTCAAATTTCACTTTTCCAAGAGATTTAGTGAGAACGTCAGCAACTTGTGCTTCAGTAGGACAGTACTGGAGCTGAATTTGATGGTTCAAGACGTGCTCTCGAATGAAATGGCAGTAAATTTCAATATGCTTTGTTCGTTCATGAAAGACTGGATTCTGCACGAGCTTCAACACACTCTGATTGTCGCAATAGAGAATAGGTGACCTTTTTTCAGGAATTCCTAGGTCATCCATAATGCGACGTATCCATATCACTTCGCACACAGCTCCTCGTGCTGCGTGATATTCTACCTCTGTGGATGAGATAGAAACAACATTCTGCTTCTTGCTTATCCACGAGATTGGTCTAGATCCGAGATGAAATATGTATCCTGTAGTTGGCTTCCTATCATCAACAGATCCAGCATGGTCCGAGTCGACATATCCCTGTAGAAAGACTTGATCATTCTTCTTATATTTTAGACCATAATTAGTTTTTCCTCGGGAATATCTCAAAACATTATTTGTTGCAGTCGAGTGACATTTCTTTGGCTCTAGCATGAACCTGGAAAGATAGCTGACATCATAACATAGATCTGGTCTGGTATATGTCAAATAGATGAGCCCTCCAACCAATTGCCTGTAGAGAGTAGCATCTACTTGAGGTGAGTCCTGGAATCTTGAAAGTTGCAAGCCTTTTTCCATGGGAGTGGATATAGGTTTACAATCAGACATTCTATACTTTTCCAGGAGTGTCTTGGCGTACTTTTTCTGGGGAGACAAAGATGTGATGCTCCTTTTGCCATATTTCCAAGCCAAGACAGTAATGTAGTAGCCCCAAATCTGTCATGTCAAAGGTTCTTTTGAGATCATTCTTTACAATATCAACCTGATCTTCTGAACTACCAGTGATCACAAGATCATCTACATAAACAACCAGAATGATAATTTCTTTTCCTACCTTCTTTATATACAAATTTGAATCTGAGGGACTACGAGTGAACCCATGCTGCAAAAGGTGATCGTTGATCTTGATATACCATGCCCTGGGAGCTTGTTTCAGTCCGTAAAGAGATTTGATGAGACGACATACCTTTTTAGGCTGATTTTCATCAACAAATCCTTCAAGTTGGGTCATGTATACTTCTTCTTTTAGATCACCATTTAGGAAAGCACTCTTGACGTCCATCTTCTGAAGTCTCCATCCTTTCTGTGCTGCAAGTGCGCAAACTACCCTGATGGTCTTCATATTCGCAGTGGGTGCAAAGGTTTCTTCATAGTCGATGCCTTCTTTCTAAACATATCCTTTGGCTACAAGTCGTGCTTTATGTTTGTCGATGGATCCATCTGCCTTATATTTTGTCTTGAAGACCCATTTACAGCCTATGGGTTTCTTTCCTGTAGGCAGATCAACAAGTTCCCATGTCTGATTTTTCATGAGTGAGTCATATTCTGTTTCCATAGCTTCCTTCCACTGAGTTTGACTGAGTGCTTCACGAACATTATCTGGCTCGGAGCTATCCATCAGTGAACTCATGAGTGCAAAGTTTACCTCATTTCTTGTTTGACTCCTTGTTTTGACTCCGGATGATGTATCTGGGAGTTGTTGCAAATTTGAGTCCTTGATAGTTCTTTGTACCCACTTCGGATGAGAACTTGACTGCTTTTGAGAAGAACTGTGTCGTTGCCGTGAGGATTGATGTGGAGTCACATTCTGCAGTTCTCCAAGGTCAACAAATAGTTCTCCTGGTAGCATTTATTTTCTCTAAGTAGTCTCCTCCAGCTCATCATCTGATTCAGAGACTAATCGGTGAGATGTGTTTGGAAGTGAATCTTCTGTTGATACTATTAAGTCAAAGGATGACTCGTCACAAACCACATCCCAACTCTCGTATACTTTCTTTGTCTCAGGATCCATGAGACGATACGTCTTCGAGGTAGTATTGTAGCCAAGAAGGATACACGGGAGTGTTTTTGGCTCTACCTTCTTTCTCTTCTGAGCTGGGACATGCATGTATGCTGTGTAACCAAATACTCGCAAATGAGAAATTGATGGCTTTTTACCACTCCATACCTCTTCTGGCGTCTTTTTTAGTAGAATCTTTGTTGGTGCCCTGTTGAGAAGATATACAGCCATTTGTACTGCTTCAGCCCAATAGCGTTCTCCTAGCTTTGCAGTTGATAGCATGCAGCGAGCCATCTCCATCACTGTGCGATTGCGACGCTCAACAATGCCATTTTGCTGGGGCATGTAGGGAGTAGTCAGGTGCTGCTTAATGCCGTGATGGTTTAGGAAGGCCAAGAACTTCTTTGATGTGAATTCCTTCCCTCGATCTGAGCGGAGTAGAAGAAGTGGTTGTCTAGATTCTTTGACAACACGATGATAGAAGTTCTGAAAGTGTTGAAGAGCCTCACTTTTCTGCTTTAGGAAATATACCCACATCTTGCGAGAGTGGTCATCCATGAACAACTGGAAGTATTTATATCCTGAAAACGAAGCAAGCAATGGGCCGTTCAGATCGGTATGAACTATCCCCAGACACTTCTTGGCATGGAAGGTGCTCGCTTGAAACGGATCTCTATGTTGTTTTCCTGCAAGACAACCAGGGAAAATAGGCAAGGAACTGGACAATTTGGGTAGTCCACGGACCATTGCTTTTGAACTCATCTGGTGCAGTGAACCGACTGACAAGTGTCCATATCTATAATGCCATAAGGCAGTTGATTCTATTGTTGAAGCAGATAAAGCTACTGCAGAAGATGAAATAGTATCTAAAGCAAATAACTTATCTTTTACAAAGGCTTTAGCAAGAACCGTACCTTGTCGGGAGATTAAGCATGATTTAATGCCATTTTGAACAAGAAATTCAACCTTAAGGTGATGATTCAAGAGCTAAGTAACTAACAAAAGATTGCTAGTCAAGCCAGGAACATATAGTACCTTTGTAAGTGTACATTTTCATGGCCCCAGAGGAATGGTCACATTCCCTATTCCTTCAGCAATGTACTCTTTGTCATCCGCTATCTGAACTCGATCTCCAGTTGGCTCTTCGCGTAGTGAATCAAACAGCTTCTTGTCACCTGACATATGCTTGCTTGCACCAGAGTCTATCAACCAGACTTTCTTCGTGGGCTGAGAAGTTTGAGAGATGAGTACAAGATTCTTACTACAATGGGCTCCTTCTGATGTCTCCTCATCAGATTCATCATCATCTTGTTGGGCTGCAAGATGTCCTTTTTACTTTCTCCAGCGGGGACGTCGTTTAGACTTTTGAAAATCTTCGCGCCCGGATGTGCTTGTATGGCTTGAAGACCCTTTTTTCAGGCTGTTGTGCCAACAGTGATCAGTGTCGTGAGTATTGGTTCTACAAATGTGACACCATCTCTTTGACTTTTGATCTTTCTGTTTGGATTGCGCTGGATTTGGCTTCTCTGGGGGACCTTTCCTATTCTTCTGGCCACGATTAGGCTTTGAGAATAAGGCTTTGTCCTAAGTCTCCCCATGCGATGAAGTGATAGCTTCTTCCTGCTGCAGCAAATTCACAAGCTCTTCGAATGTCACTGTTTGTTTAGACACATTCAGTGTTGTAACAAACACTCGAAATTGAGAAGGGAGTGCTCTCAAGGTGATTGGGACGAGTATTTTATCGTCTACCATTTCACCGAGCGCCAATAACTCCGATCTCAACTCAGCCACACGACGCAGGAATTCCTCCACTTTCTTGTCAGACCCCATAGAAAGGGTGTGCAGCTTCGACTGAAGATGAAGAATCTTTGTCTGATTTTTGGCTTCATAAATGGTTACCAACTTGTCCCAGGCCTCCTTGGGTTTCTCTGCATTCCGAACATGCAGTTGCACGTCATCACTGATACTGAGCATTATCAGCATCAAGGCTTTAGCACTAGCCATGTCATATTTTACTAGTTCATCGGGTGCTGTGGGAGCAGGGATAGATCCTGTTACAATTCCCCATAATCCTTCAAACTGAAGGATTGTCTTCATTTTTGTCTTCCAGGCTGCAAAATTAGGCCCTTTGAGCAACTGAGCATCAGACAGAAGTAACTTCGGAGCAGACATTGTAATAAAAAAATATTTATTTATTTGAAAAAGTTATTGCAATTTGGACTCACTGTCGAGAATGACTGGCTTGTAGATGTTCGCGATATTCACGTGCTGTGAGATGGCGACGCTTTGCAGGGCGTTCTTCTTTGTTGTCACAATCTGCGTCGTATCCGGCTTCTAATTCTTCCCGTACTCGCTTTTCTTGGTAGCTGACGTCGAAAAGAAAGTACTCAAGGAGTCCTTCTCGAACAAGTTTGTCGAATGCAAGATTGCTGCAATTTTTAAGCTCGTTCAGCAAGGCAAAGTAGAACCCGGAGCTCTCAGGAGCTTCTCCACGGTGTTCTCTGGCTGGTGAGTTGATGTTGTGGCTTTCAGCTGTGGCGACCGTGTTGTTGACGCTTTCAATCGAGTTGTCTACACTCGACATTCGATGTAGTGTAGAAGAGACTGTTGTAGACTCAAAATTACCTCGAAAAACATGCACGTGCTGTCTTCCTTCAGCAGGTGACTGA
Organism: Taxus chinensis; assembly: GCA_019776745.2. Taxonomy (NCBI): domain Eukaryota; kingdom Viridiplantae; phylum Streptophyta; class Pinopsida; order Cupressales; family Taxaceae; genus Taxus; species Taxus chinensis. The sequence continues at coordinate 251,142,045 of CM034155.1, read as the reverse complement.
GTAACTCTCCACGTCTGGCTACAGCAAGACTGTTTTCGCAGCACACTCTTCCACGCAGCAGCAACTGTCTCCACGTAACAGCAGCTGTCTACGCTGTAAAAGCTTCAGGCGCTACACAGGTTGTAGATCTTATGAGGATACCAGATAAACACAGAAGTGAAGCGGAGCAGTCAAAGATGGAAATGTGTAGCAAGCGTGATGGTTTCAGGACCTCGCCATTTCACAAATATGAAAACAAACAGCAATCTGTTCTTAGACTGGCGTGTACGTTCAAGAACGAATCCGGCTTTACACGCCCAGGAATCGAACCTGGCCCTCCACTGCCTCTTCTCACGACTGCAGGAAACAAACATTCACTGCCATGTACGATGGATTACAGTCACGCTATTCAAGGCTTCATGAAATTTTCCCGATCCAGGAGACGCAGGTTTAAAACGGTGCAGAATGAACCAATGATAACACTCGAAATTCAAACTATCTTCCTACAGGAAAGAAACCCATAGGCTGCAAATGGGTCTTCAAGACAAAATATAAGGCAGATGGATCCATCGAAAAACATAAAGCACGACTTGTAGCCAAAGGATATGCTCAGAAAGAAGGCATCGACTATGAAGAAACCTTTGCACCCACTGCGAAGATGAAGACCATCAGGGTAGTTTGCGCACTTGCAGCACAGAAAGGATGGAGACTTCAGCAGATGGACGTCAAGAGTGCTTTCCTAAATGGTGATCTGAAAGAAGAAGTATACATGACCCAACCTGAAGGATTTGTTGATGAAAATCAGCCTAAAAAGGTATGTCGTCTCATCAAATCTCTTTACGGACTGAAACAAGCTCCCAGGGCATGGTATATCAAGATCAACGATCACCTTTTGCAACATGGGTTCACTCGTAGTCCCTCAGATTCAAATTTGTATATAAAGAAGGTAGGCAAAGAAATTATCATTCTAGTTGTTTATGTAGATGATCTTGTGATCACTGGTAGTTCAGAAGATCAGGTTGATATTGTAAAGAATGATCTCAAAAGAACCTTCGATATGACAGATTTGGGGCTACAACATTACTCTCTTGGCTTGGAAATATGGAAAAAGGAGAATCACATCTTTGTCTCCCAGACAAAGTACGCCAAGACACTCCTGGAAAAGTATAGAATGTCTGATTGTAAACCTATAACCACTCCCATGGAAAAAGGCTTGCAACCTGACCAACATGAATCCTGAGACCGAACGTGCTCTGATACCAAACTGAAGCAAAGCTATGAGAAATAGCAGAGATAGAATTTATCTCATATTATTCTAAAGAGAAAAATGCACACGTACAGTTTATATAGGGCAGAAAACTGAACTGACTCCCTAACAAAGCTGGGAAGATCCACAAAAGTGGCAGAGAATAATGTGATAAGAAATAGAAGATAAGAATAGACAACTAAGCTAAAAACCAACGTATCCTAACAGGTTTCAAGTTAGGAAATTGCATTCTAGATTTGGGTGCTTTTGAGAATGTCATGCCAACTAAATTTGTAGATGCTCTTGGGCTTACCTTTACAAAGACCATAAAAAGGTGTTACTCCATGGAGAGACAAGTCCCTTTATTTAGAAAAATCAAAGATGCACAGGCTATTATGGCAACTTTTCCTAACAAAAGATTGAAGATGACAATCTTAGTTGCAGATATTCCTATCTCCTACATGATGTTGCTGAGTAAAAACTTCTACAAAGAGCTGGGAAAAGACGTAAAGATGGATTGGTCTTGTGTTCATATTCCTATCAAAGGAATAAATCAAAAGCTTGATCTAGAAAAGAAATCTAAATAAATGGTTACAAAATCTGAGGATCCTAGATTTCAGATTCTTTTTCAGGAATCTGATCGTGGGGTCTATTTCTTGGAAATGGATAAAGACGTTCTAGAGCCAAAGCCAACAAAAGAAGAAGAAAAAGTTTGGAATCTGAAGTTTAAAGGCACCTATTGTTCTTTTGGATCAGGAGCTGGCATTCTATTAATATCTCCAGATCATGAGATATTCCCATACTCCCACAAGATGATGTTCGAGAACACCAATCATATGGCAGTGTATGAAGCATTGTTGCTAGGAATGGAGCAGGTTAAAAAGAAAGGAGTAAAACTCCTCATAGCTCAAGGAGATGCTGAACTTCTTGTAAAGCAAGTTAGAGGGAAAAATCAAGTCAAAGGAGATAAGATGAGGCATTACAGAGATAAAGTGCTTTTTGCAACATGAGATTTTGCAGCCTTCTCTATCGAATTGATTCCAACAAATCAGAACTCCAAGGCAGACTCTTTGGAAGTCACAGCTGCACTACTGAATCCAGATAGACCACCATCCATATTTAGACAAGGAAACTATAAAGTGGAGATGGCCTACTACCCTAAAGTTCCTGATAGTGTTGAATAGTGAAAAAATTTCAATGACGACAAACAAACATCTGCATTTCCAGAACAAGACAACTTTGACAAGTTATGTGTTGAAGGGAATAAATCACTACCACGACATATAGTCACAGAAAAAATTGATCCAGGTTATGATGATAGTAGAAGATTAATCCAACCAAAAGAGAATAAAATCCCTAAGGGTTTAGTTTCCTTAATGGAGGATTTCCACAAGCATGATAAGTACCTGAAGAAGAACAAAGAATATGGTGATAGTTCTTCCTCAGAAGTGCAGCCAGTGAATTTGGGAATGGAGGAAGTTGATGCAAACTTACCCATCACAAAGAGAAGAAAGGATGAGCCACCACAAGATGAAGTTGATGAGGACTTTCCCATGGTATTTGAAAAGAAGGCTAGAGAAAGGAAATTCAATATTGGATATTGGGTACTCTGGTGGGAAAAGAGGCACAAACCAAAGGGCATGCACAAAAAATCTGATTCACTCTGGAAAGGGCCCTTCATGATCAAGAGAGTTGCCAGAATGGATACTTTCTGCCTTTCCAACCGGGATGGAATTGTGTTACCACTGCCTTTCAACGGGCAGCACTTGAAGCCTTTTTGGAATTAAAAGAGTAGGATAAAACCTGTATGTTTATAAATAAAGCTTTGTCTATTATTCTTTTTCTGTGTTGTGTTGTTTTTGTTTTCCTGACCCTGAACCCAATGGACAAGACACAAAACCAGAGAAGTTGAGATCTCATCTTTACTTATGTTATTTTCACAGACGCAAAGATGTCCATAGATGGAGCCAACTGGTGTCCCTAAGATTTCACCCTAAAATTTGGGACTACCCCTTTTAAAACAAATCGTTCTTTTCAAAGTAATGGGTTGTTTTGTGTTTGTTTTGCCTGCAGTTGTTTGCATTACTCTAAGATATTCCTAGTGAATCATATGAGCCAATTTTGACATATACCCAGATGCTGAAACTCATTTTATCCCTCTGCTAAATTTTGTCTATGGAACATTTTTACTTAATTATTTATTAAATAAATAAATTCTCGTTTAAAGTAAATTTTGCTCCGATTGAATCCTGTTGAAGTTTTGCATGCCAGTATTCTCACATATCAATAAGGTTTTCACCAGGAATGAATTCAGAACATTGTCTACAACTTCTGGTAGTGTTTTTCATTTTTATTTATTTTTTTGCCATTCTTTCTCCGGTTTTCCCCCTCGTCTATTTGTTAAATTCCCCTAGGTCTGTTCTTTTTTCTGTATAGTCTTTTTAATTTCCTGGAACATATGGAGATCATTTACGGCCTCAGTACCAAAAAATCATTTATCTCATGACTGCCTAGGTTTTTAGCTGTGTAAAAAATCTAGCCAACGTTTTTTGGCGACTCCATTGGGGAACAACACAAATTAGCAGACCAGAGCTTTCTCTTGTCATTACCCTTTTATATTATAAGCTCAATGTGGTAGGACATCCATTCACGTGATCTGGTAGAGATCAAGGAAGGATTGACCATTTTTATAGATTGCAGGCGTAGTTTAATTTCAGTCATCCTCCTTAAGTTAGAAGCCGCAGATCCAGTCTTTCACCAAGAACAAGAGTGCAAACTCTTCTCGATCTGGATCATGTCCAACACAATCCAACAGCTGGGATATTTCACCAAGTTTGTTCTCAAAGAAGATGTGCTCCTTTAATGATACAAAATCAGCCACTTGTCCTTACAACACCTGTTCGATGGGGAGTAGCTTTCAGACCTTTGAATCTGACTCCTCTTATTCATGATCTACCTAAAGGGGCAAGAAAGAATTTTCTAAAATTCTTTGGAGATGGTAAGAAGAATCCAAATAACCACTTGGCTACGTTTTTAATATTCTGTGGAGTGCTCACCGTAGAACATGAAGATGTGTCTGTTTGGCTTTTCATAGAGACTCTGCATGACTTGGATGGAGAATGGTTCTACCGGTTAGCTCCTGGTACCATAACCAACTGGGCTACTATGACAGATGCATTCCTAAAAATATTCAAGCCAGCTGAAGATTCCAGTACATTGATAACCCAATTGAATCAGTTGAAGAAGGAGCCACGAGCACATGCGGGATTTTATTAAAAAATTCCAAAGATTACTTTACAAAATTATGGCATCTACTTCTCTAAATGATGAGAATCAAAAGGTATTCTTCATCAATGCATTACTTCCTGAAGTAAGCTATCAACTATGAAGAGCACTTCCTGCTGACTTGTTAGCAACCCAAAACATGGCGGTTGAAATTTAAGACGACCTCATAATGGCTAGAAAAATAAAGAGAAACACTTCTAGAGTTGAAAGTTCATCCTCTGCTACTACTTCTGATTCATTATTGCAAAAATTGGAAAATGAGATGTTGAAAATGAAGAAACAAATGGCTCAAATGGCTCAAGGCAACAACACTGCCCCTACTCGAAATTTTAACAACAATCGGAACCACATTGCTAGTTCCTAAAGATTAGCAATTGAAGCTACTCCCAGAAACAACGTGGAGATGAATGAAGAAGACCGGGAAGCTGACGTTGATCAGCTTGAGAATGATAATTTTGTAGGTCTTGCTAGCGACTCCAACATTAATTACCTAAACTAAAAATCTAAACATGACTATGAGGAGATTCTTGAAGACGATCATGGTCATGCATATGCAGTATTTACACAATGACAAACTCACCAAGCTGAGGCATTAGCTGATGAACAAAGAAGGGGCAGCCCTTTACCTTCTTCCTTAACTCCCAGAAATAAGAACAAAACTACTATTATTGAGAAAGAAAAAATAGGCTTCATACAGGGACGTTTTATCTTGGATAATATCATCGCAGTTTGTGAAGGCATGGAATGGGCCCACAAATATCACCAATCCGCTATGTTTATCAAGATTGACTTTGAGAAATCCTATGATCGGATTGAATGGCCTTTCACCCTCGCCATGCTTCAAGCCCTTGGCTTTGGCCCCATCTTTATTCAATCCGTCAATATGCTCTTTGCAAATGCCTCTTCTCAAATATCTATCAATGGCCTTGGCTCGGAGCCCTTTGGGCTATTCCGATCTATTAGATAGGGCTGTCCTCTAGCCCTTGCATTTTATGCGCTGGCGGTTGTAGGCCTTGGTTATCTCTTAGCCCATGCCAAAACTCAAGGTCTTGTTCGTGGATTTTCGCTACATGCTAAGCCCAACTCTCAACTCCTCAATGGGAATTTTGCGGATGATTCATTCCTTACACTTATCAAGGATGAGAGTAACATTCACAATGCCATGTAATGCTTGGATACTTTCTGTCTAACTTCTGGTTCCTCCATTCAATGGAAAAAAACTCAATTCTATAGGAAATCCTTGCTTGCTGCGCTAGACTGGCTTGCCACATTTTTTTGGAAAATTCTGCAGCATTGTGAGATCTTCAAATTCCTTAGTATTCCTTTTGCTTTTCAAGCCCCCCTAGCTGATCTATGACATTATGTCATTCAACGGGTGGTGAAAAAACTGGAATAATGGCTCACTAGACCTTTGTCTCTAGCTAGCAAATTCTAAATTTGTTCCAAAGTTCTTGTGGCCACCCATGTTTACTACTCATCTTGTTGGGTGCCTTCCAAAGCCTCCATCCAAAAGCTGGAAAAGATGGAAAAGCTTTCTTATGGGCTAATGCGTCTACCGGGAAAGGTTTTCATCGTGTCGCTTGGGATATATGTTGCTTACCTCACAATTCTGGAGGCCTTGGGCTTATTCACATTCACCACCAAGGGAAAGCTCTCTATGCCAAGTGGATTATCAGAAGAATCACTTGCCAGGAAGCTTAGAAAGTTCTCATATGACATGGCATTTCAGAAGGCTCCCTTTATGGCCACCCTGCATGAAAAGGTTTAGGGTTTGTCAATTTGCTCATCACTCCTGTGCCTGTCAAAATCGTGGGTACCTTTGTGCATAAAAGTATCTGAAAAGCGTGGAAGTGTGTCAAACCCTGAATTTTATGGAAAGGGGATGGCTTTCACAATGGGCTATCTCTCAACCAACAATCTCTTTGGTGGTCGGTGATTTTTCAATCCCAAGATCAATGCCTTACAGAGGTCCCAGGAATTTTTGTGCTCAAATTCTTCAAACATGGTATTCATACCATTGAGGATTTTTCTACAAGAACAAGCAATCCTGGTTTGCTTGGCCAAAGTTTAAAACATTGTTTCGGCTCTCCAACCAGGATCAAGATACTTTAAATATAGTGATCAACTCAGTTCTTGATTACATGCTACATAAGATTGTTGTGTACTCCTCTTGCCCTTGGTGGATAGACTGGAAGTGGTATGCTATTACTATTTTCTATAAATATAAAGCCAACAAAGGCTATTAGTGGCTCTCACCCCATTTTCCCATGGTGGACAAGCTTAATACTTGTTGGGGAATTCATGCCACCCCATCTGCCTAGGGCAGATAGTTTGAGACTATTTGGACTATATGTGTGGAGCCCAAAATTGATCATTCTCTTTGGTGTATTCTTCACCAAGGCCTTCCTATCGGGGCCCATCTTGTTCAAATTGGGATTCCAGCTCCCAAATGCCCCTTCTATGGGCATCTAGAAATGATTATGCATGTCTTCTAGTTTTTTCCCAAAGCTCAAACTGCCTGGAACTGGATCCATACTTTTTTCTTTCCCTCCCGGCACCAATGTTTCACTTGGCAACATATCCTCTTGGGAAACAATCCCAAACTTCTACCTATGTTCACCCAAATTTAGCATGTTTTCAGAGGGGAGATTTTATTTTGGATATTGAAAGAAAGGAATGCTTTTTTCTTTGCTAAATTTGCAGTTGATCAGTCCTTCTCAATTTATAATAAATCTATGGTGATCTCCAATGTGCTTCTACAGATTCAAGTTCAAGAGAATAAGGTGGCACTGAAGGTGGACCACCTCCAGAATTTGTTGCGTCATTAGGGGGAAGCCCCATACAATGTTTTCTGGGTGCCTCCTTCTCCCACCAGACACTCCTCACCTTCTACTTGTGGCAGAAGATGCAGCAAATCCCAACGCCAGGTGTTCAGTCACTCCTGCCGTTCTCCTGGACAGAGCCACCAACATAGTCATTCACCTGGGCACCATCACGGTCAGGGCTCACCGCTGCATTCCTCGGCTCGCGAGCATGGCTGGGGCTCACCACTTCAACAACTTGGGTGGGGTTCTCCACCTCATTCGTCGGCTCACCAGCAGGGTTGAGGCTCTCCCTCTGCAATTTCTCAACAAACCACCTAACATCTACCGCCACCCTTGCCCTCTGCTGGAAAATTCCCCTGGCTCAGCTTAGCCATTCCTACGCATGGTTTTGGGGCGTGCTCTCATACCGCCCACTTTTTTGTTGAAATCTATCTTGTATCTTATTGCATTAATATAATATAAGATCTTTTTCATCAAAAAAAATTGATGATATACTTCATATTTACATGTTGAGAGTTGATGCTCCTGCATCAACTATGCACATGACCCAAAATATACAAGAGGTGAACCCAGCATTCAAGATTGTTACGAGAATAAAATATGTACATGGTTTTATGGGTTGCCTTATTTTTATATTACCTATGTTATGTAAGATTTGGGGGGTACGTTTTAGCAGTATTATTACAAATCAGCATCTCCACGAATCATTATGTACAAAAAAAATTTAGTCAAGTAGCGGTCATCAAAGAATGTAGCCTAAGGATAAGTATTATATTGTTGCTCTAGCGCCCAAGAAGACTTGATGGCATCAAGTTTAATTCTTGTAGCTGCACCACACATCGGCTCATCTGTGATACATCATGGTCGATACTTCACACTAAACCTTGTTCGAAAGCCAGTTTTTGCTATAGCAAAAGTTACACATTGTGATAGACTGTCTAAACTAAATCATTATGTGATTTATGGAACGATCAAATTGTCTACATGTTCTAAGGACTGTTTATAGTTCTTTCTTCTTTGTCCTTTAAACTCTCTTTCCCATTGCCTGATGCTAAGCATACTTCTAAACTAGCAAGAAAATGAATCTTCTTTTAATGAAGTTAGTAACATTTTACAATTGCCAACCTAAAGAAACGTGCCCATTTTATAGAATCCAAACTTGATGGAGAAACAAGAGGTTTTTGTGTGGCTTGATGTTTGCAGATTGAATTGTATGCAAGGTTTCGTGTTGTTAGAAGCATGTTTACTAGGAAAATCCAATACAGGAACACATAACACGTTCATGTCCCTATCCTCACAGCCGCATTTTCTAGTGACTACATTTATATATAATGTTGCCGCCTTTTTCATTTACTCACATATTCTGATTTGAATGGTGTCTCTGTCCCCTCGTACCCCATGCCTCCGGGCAATTATGGTTAAAAGATTTTATAATATTTGGACTAACTGTGTCCATGTAGATTCGAATGTAGCCTAATGAAATGTAACGTTCATCATCTTCACAAAATCATGCAAATATTATCAGCTGCAGATTTAGGGATCATTTCTGTTAGCAAAAACATGTACATCATAGTTTATTCAAAAAAAGACTCCCAGCAAGTCAGCTTTGGTACAATAAGACATATCAATAGTCTGAGCTCCTCCTGATGCATAGTGATGGCTTTTCTGGCCATAAACATGTGTTCCATGCCATGACCCGTAACCACCTATACTATAAAAATTATTACACACTAATAAAATTACCCTACAAATTTTTTAGTTTCGTTGCATTTTTAAAAACACCTACAACTTCTATAGTTTCGTTTACATTTTAAAAAAATCATTCTTGTTAAGTTGCAAATGTTTCACAGATGTAATTTGCAAATTATAAAACAGAAAAAACCACGTCATAACTGGTTTTCTCGGATTTGTGTTCAGAGCAATAAAGGTACACGTGTACTAGGTACTTTTGAAAATTTAGCTCCACATTCCAAATCAGGGCTTCCCACTTAGGTTGGGTTTGCTTTTGAGGAGTTCGATTACATGTCAGAATGCTTACCACATTTATGGTTGTTATTTTTCTCCACTTCATAGAACTTGAGAAGCTCCCTGTTGAAATTATGGCGTGTCTTATGAAAACACTCTGTTTTCCAGTCTGGAGTGTTTACTGGTTTAATTAGCAGAGGTGGTTAAATTGATCGTAGCCCTACTCTTGATTTGTCTTAGTGAAGTAGAATTAAACGTATTCGTCATCTTACAATAACTAGTGATCATATCATACTGTTGCAATATGCACTTATACAAATGAGATCCGAGCTGCAGTATATACAGTCGGATTTCATGTGTTAATTGTGAGCTGTATATTTCAACAATTTTTAGTTACTAGAGTGCCACTGTAGTCAGGTATAATTTCCCAGCCTTAAGGAGGACTTGCCTCAGAGCCAATTAGTATCTTATGGTAGTGACATGCCATTGCTATATTGTTGTTTAAAGCATCTTAGGTTGCACGTAGCAACAATATTTTGCAAGCAAAATCCATGGTGTAATGTCTTTTTCCTGAACTGTCTTCTGAGGTTGTCAATTTCGACAGAGACGATTTTTCACCATGAGGCATGTTGATTTAGACTATGGAAATTTTTACAAGAAGTCTGGATATGTACCTGTGTTTATGACTGCATTGAATGTTTGCTATTTAGATTAGCAAACGAGTGTCGCAATCTTGATGAGAAAATAGGACACAGACACAATATGGAAGTGAAAGTTCAATCTCTGATATTTTTTCCTCTATTGATTTTGTAGAAATATGGAGAAATGATCCGCTCAGAGAAAACATGCTCCAAAATTTGAGGATTACTCAAAATGTCATTACATTAACTGTTTGAAAAAGCATATAATTTATTTTCTGCTTGCAAACTCAAACAACAGACACGCAGTCTCTACACCTCTCTTGATTCTGAACTTCATGGAAATCTCCTTGCAAGCTGCACTCGTTCACTTCTAGCTTGCAAGCTCTTCTCAATGTGCCAACTTCACTCTTCTAAATTCTAAATCCCTATCTCTAATGCGGATGAAATGTAAATATCCTCATATTCTTGTGCATTACTATAGGGTGCTGGAGAAAGACAAGATGATACAGAAAATAGAAATTCAGAAATTACTTTTAATCTTACATAACAGAGCTGTCCATAAGAGGAAGAAAAACAAAATACAGTGCATGAAAAGCAGATTTGTATTATATTTCACAAATCAGAGACACTGAGACAAAAATTGATTGTATTTGCCAAAGAACAGAGCTGCCTGTGCTCTTGTTTACACGCCTTCTTCTTCTTTCTAAAAACAGAGTATTCCCTCTTGTTGCAATGCAAAAATAAACAGAGTTTTTATTATTTACAACACAGAAGCTTCCGGATTACAAAAAAGAAGTGTCTAGATGCATACGAAGGAAGTTAGGTGAAGGAATTTAAATGCGGTGGGAGAAGTGTTTTGTCAGCAAAGGGCAGGGGAGATTAGGTAAGCATACGTGGATGTCCACGTCTACCAACACTCCCCTTTAATCTTCACTACCATATATGTCTGCTATTCCAATTCCTTCCCGGAGATGCTCAAAGACATGCTTTGCAAGTGGTTTTGTGAAGATGTCTGCTAGTTGCTCTTTGGACCTGCAAAACTCAAGATGAATGTCACCATTGTTCACCAATTCTCGAATAAAATGATATCTTGTGTCAATATGCTTGCTGCGTTTATGGAAGACATGATTTTTAGATAAAGCAATTGCGGAATTATTATCACAATAAATTTCTGTAGGTTCTTCTTGTGGATGCTTCAAATCTGAAAGTACTCTTCTCATCCATACTGCTTGGCAAGCTACTGATGTGGCTGCAACATATTCCACTTCAGCTGATGAGAGTGTCACAATTGGTTGTTTTTTTTGATGCCCAAGAGATAGCACCTGATCCAAGATGGAAAATGTTACCGGAAGTACTCTTCCTATCATCCAAGCTACCTCCCCAATCACTATCCATATATCCAATCAGCTTGTAGTCATCTGAAGCTGTATACAAAATCCCAAAGTTCTTTGTTCCAGCTATATACCTTAAAATTCTTTTTCCAGCCTTCCAATGTGATTCCTTAGGTTTGTCCATGAATCTACAAATAAGACTAACCCCATGCATGATATCCAGTCTTGTGGCGGTTAGATATATAAGGCTGCCAACTAATCTTTTAAATAAAGTTGCATCAACACTAGGACTTTTGTCATCCTTACTAAGTTTTAAACCCAGTGCAACTGGTGTGGGGGCTGCATTGACATTTGTCATCTTGAATCTTTTCAACAAGTCACTAGCATATTTTCTTTGACATATAAAAATGCCTTGATCACTTTGACTTACCTCTATTCCAAGAAAGTATCTCATGATCCCCAAATCAGTCATATCAAATTCACTTTCCATGGCTGCCTTGAATGATTTAATTGACATGTTACCTGTGAATATCAAATCATCTACATACAAGCAAACTATCAAGATTTCTCCTTCATCATTCACTTTGACATATAAAGTTGGTTCATTGCCACTCTTGCTAAACCCATTGTTTACAAAGTAAGAGTCTATCCTATAGTACCAAGCTCTAGGAGCTTGCTTCAAACCATATAGTGCCTTTTTCAGTTTGTATACCTTATGTTCTTCTCCCAAAAATTGATAACCAGGTGGCTGTTTTATATACACTTCTTCTTCTAAAATGCCATTCAAGAATGCTGATTTGACGTCCATTTGGTAAACCTTCCAATTATTTTGAGCTGCTATGGATAAAACCATCCTAATAGTATCCAATCTTGCCACTGGTGCAAATGTTTCATTGTAGTCTATGCCAGATAGTTGTGTGAAGCCTTTAGCTACTAGTCTTGCTTTGTGTTTCTCTACTTTTCCATCAGCATTATACTTTGTCTTGTAAACTCACTTAACTCCAATCACATCCTTGCCTTTAGGAAGCTCTACTAGATCCCAAGTTTGATTTTTCTCAATTGATTGAATTTCTTCATTCATGGCTGCAATCCAATTGTCATCTTTAATGGCATCCTCAAAATAAATTGGATCAGCTTGTGTTAAGAATGCAAAATTAGAGCATAAATCATCATTTTCAGCCTCTTGTAATTCATCATAAATCTCTCTTAGACTGCGTGACTTCTTTGAAGTGTTTATAGACCTTGATCTTAGTGATGCAAGTGTTGGATTAGAAGATTCGCTGCTGTTATTACTTGCTGGAGTAGTTGAATTTGGAGTGGTGGGTGCCCTAGAAGGTGTTGAAGGAACATTTGCTTGAGTAGTAGAAGTCACAACTTGAGTTTCATTCTCCTCATTCTCTTGTGGAACACTAGCTGCAATTGTAGTTGTTTTGTCTATATTGCCATCCCACGCTTCTTCTTCAACAAAATTAACATCACGGCTTATCATGACCTTCTTTGTGATAGGATTATATAACTTATATGCCTTCGATTGTTCACTATATCCTACAAATATGCACTTCTCTCCTCTATCATCTAGTTTCTTTCTCAACTCTTGAGGTATCAAGGAGTATGCCACACATCCAAAGACTCTCAAATGTGCTATATTATGCTTCCTTTTGCTCCAAGCTTCTTCTGGTGTTTTATTTATCACTGCTTTTGTTGGACATCTATTTAATATGTATACCGAACATGCAACTGCTTCAGCCCAATACTCATTTGGTAGGTGTTTTTCTTTTATCATACTTTGTGCCATTTCCATAATTGTTCTATTTTTTCTCTCAGCTACTCCATTTTGTTGAGGAGTATATCTTGTTGTAAGTTGTTTCTTTATGCCATTTTCTTTACAAAAATTCTGAAAATCATTTGATATATATTCACCACCTCTATCGGTTCTCAATACTTTGATATAATGTCGACTTTCCTTTTCAACTTTTGCCTTGAACTCTTTAAAAACAGAAAATGCATCTGATTTGTCTTTTAAGAAATAAACCCAAACTTTCCTGCTGAAGTCATCAATAAATGTCAAGAAATAAAGACTTCCACTTATGGATGGTGTTTGCATCGCTTCACAAAGATCTGAATGCACTATCTCAAGTGGATGCTTTGCCCTATAAGATTACCCAACTGGAAATTTATGTCTATGTTGCTTTGCCAATATGCAACTCTCACATGTTGTTTTAAGTGGTTCTATTGGTGACAACCCATATACCATTCTTTTCTTATATAATAGCTGTAATCCTTTGAAATTTAAATGGCCAAATCTTAAATTCCATAGCCAAGATTCATTTTTGTAAGAAGCTTTGAAGGATAATTCAGCAACCTTTTGCAACTTGTGTGGCTCTAGGAATAGTTCACTTTGGATTCTAAGTGGAAACATTCTATATTTTGTCATTTCAACTTTTGCAATCAGCCTATTGCTTGGTTTCTTGTCTAGAATCACACATTCACCATTTTCAAAGTATATTCTATATCCTTTTTGCACTAGTTTCCCAATGCTTATGAGATTGTGTTGCAATCCAGGAACATAGTATACATTAGGGATATGCTTCTTCTCACCTTGCTTGGTTCTTATATTAATTGATCCTTTTCCCATGACTGATACTTGGTGATCATTCCCCAATTTTACCTCTGATTTTACTGATTCATCAATTGTTGCAAACATCTCCTTACTCCCACTCATGTGATTGCTACAACCGCTATCTAGGAACCATACCTCTTTGGAACTCTCTTGTGCTACATTGCATGTTATAAACATGGTTTTTTGCTCACTAGTGTTGGGCTGGTCCTCATTTGTGAAATGTGCCTTTTGCTTATTCATGTCGTATTGTCTTTTTCTACATTCAGATGCAAAATGCCCAAATCTATTACAATAATGACATTGAATATTGGATTTATCATACCTTTCTCCTTGATGATGGCTATGAGAGTGGCTGCCACCTCTTCCTCTTGTTGGTGTAGAATGGGTATGTGGGCTTGATACTAGTCTTCTGCTTTCAAGTTGTGTATTTTCTCTTCCTCCTCTTGGTGTAAAACGTCCTCTGCCTCTGTTGTAATTTGATCTCCCTCTTGTTCTGCCAAATGAAAGCTGAGCTTTAAATGCATTCTCCAATGATGATGCCCCTGACCGATTTAATCTTTGCTCATGTGCTAAGAGTGATCCCATTAATTCATCTATTGATAGTTGTGTAAGATCCTTGGATTCCTCGATGGCTACTACAACTAAATCAAATTTTATAGGCAAGCTTCTAAGTATTTTCTCTACAATTTTTTGATCTTCAATAGTTTCTCCATAAGATCTAATTTGATTAACTATTGTCATTGCATGAGTGAAGAATGAATCTATTGAATCTTAATCCTTCATTTGTAGATTTTCAAAATCCCTTCTAAGCATTTGCAATTTCACTGTTATTACCTTGCTTGTGCCTTAGTATGCTATTTGCAGACTATCCCATGCTTGTTTTGATCTTGTGGTAGCTGCTACTCTTGGAAAGATTGATTACTCCATTGCTTGTTGAATGAAGAATAATCCCTTTGCATCTTTCTTTTTGTTTTCCTTCAATAAGTCCTTCTCTGCTTGTGAAAGAGCTTGATATGCTTGTTGGTCAGCTGGTTCATTAAATCCATTCTCAACCAAGTCCCAAACATCCTGGGAGCAAAACAGAGTTTTCATTTTTATGCTCCAAAAATCATAATTTTTGCCATTGAATGTTGGTATTTGAGGTTGTGCAATATTTCCACTTGTGCTTCCCATTCCTCCAAAACTTTGTCTCTGCTAACTTGCTATTCCAGTATTTCTTCCTCCTTTTAAAAAAAAAATAAAAATCACCTACACAGATAGATGAAAGCACAAAATAAAAAAAACCTAAATCCTCATGGAATATCTATCTGCTCTTCTTCGAATACAAGTTGCTGCTGATGGCATTTGCAAAGATATCCTCAAGTCTCCAAATGCCAAGAGAGATCTGCACAAAGCTCTGATACCAGTTTGCTGGAGAAAGACAAGATGATACAGAAAATAGAAATTCAGAAATTACTTTTAATCTTACATAACAGAGCTGTCCATAAGAGGAAGAAAAACAAAATACAGTGCATGAAAAGCAGATTTGTATTATATTTCACAAATCAGATACACTAAGACAAAAATTGATTGTATTTTCCAAAGAACAGAGCTGCCTGTGCTCTTGTTTACACGCCTTATTCTTCTTTCTAAAAACAGAGTATTCCCTCTTGTTCCAATGCAAAAATAAACAGAGTTTTTATTATTTACAACACAGAAGCTTCCAGATTACAAAAAAGAAGTGTCTAGATGCATACGAAAGAAGTTAGGTGAAGGAATTTAAATGCGGTGGGAGAAGTGTTTTGTCAGAAAAGGACAGGGGAGATTAGGTAAGCATACATGGATGTCCACGTCTACCAACATAGGGGAAAAATAATTGAATATATAGGTGAAACGATTCACCTTCCAACAGTCACACAATCTCAGGCATTGAATGAGACGTAAGATATGTCACTCAAAATGAATGAACGGAGCTACATATCAATATTTGGCATCCTAAAATGCCTCTGCACCTGGAAATTAACTTGCCCAAAAGTTCATGAAATGGCTCCTATGAAAGGTTAATGGTCGATAATACATGGCAGGATCATCATCATGACATGTTTTTAGACTCAGGCATCATACTCCGGCATTCAAGTGTCTTTGAAATACCACAACATAGTCAATCTCTTGAGCACATGAAATCCTACTACTTGGATTATAATTTGAGATCTGCATAACAGACCATCAGTGGATCTCAATATGGTGTCCTTTAGATAAACCATATGTACATTTGCAGGCTCCATTGTTTTCATCTCAGAAACTTAAATGTGAAATAAAAATACAACATTTAATTTTGACTCCTATAACAAAGTCATGGTCACTGCAAGGTTTTGTTGTCATGAGACCACGCTGTCAGATTCAATAGGATGTTACTGACAGCAGATCACACACCATGAGGATTTTGATAGAGCTGTTGTATTCATCTCAAAAACTCTATGTGATATCAAAACAAAACGACACTCAATTTCAAGTCCATATGAAATTAGACTAGGTATGTCATGGACCCTATGATTCTCAGGTATTTGACTAGGTATGTCCATCACGAGATCAAAAAGTGATCTTAAACATGGTCACCTCAAGATGATTTCAGAAGATGGTCATTTTCTCAAAATTCAACAAAATGGTCACTCAAACCAAGTTGCCTCCATGAGACCATAGAATGGTCTCAAAATGCCCTATCAAGTTATTTTCTAGCGATGTACCTGCATCAACCTCCATCATGGCAGATCAACGGATTCATCTAAGATATTGTTCTATCCAAGTTCGACTTCGTTGTGAGAATTGTGCTCCTAGAGCGTTGTCATAATATGATCCTAACTCCTCTTTTAGATTATGCTGATAAGACCCTTTCTTGCCTGATATCATTCATGCAGATTAGCCATATACAAAGCAGAAGAATAAAATGGTAGGCCTTCGGCAAACCGTATCTTAAGCTCTACCTTTATAATGAAAGAGTTTTGTGTCTTCCTTCTTTAAGCTATTGTCTATATGATTTCATTTTCACATTCCTTGTGTTAATGTTTGTCTTTTATTTCCTAACATCAATTTCTTTCTTGCGTTAAAAATAATTTTCAGTTTTGTTTAAGAAAACTCGGTGAAAAGTTAAGAATTTCAATTTTCACCTTCAGTTGTTTGTACCCCATGCTTATCAAATACCATGGCAGAGAGAATGTTCGTCTGCTCTGCTCCATTTCTCCCATATACCATTGTTGCCCCATAAAAATCAATTTCAGCCGTGTCTATTTTCCAGTTAGAAACACCAATGACAAATCAAAAAGGCCGCCCTCTTCAAAATATTTAATTGAAAAAGAGCACCATGTGGAGGTAAATAAATTGAGAAGCATGGAAAGAAAAGGGTTTAAGCATTTTCAAAAACAATGGTTTTTGCAGCCATATTGTACACATCTTGTTTTAGCTTCACATAAAAAGATATCATCAAATTTAAACTCAATGCTCTCTATAGTGCCTTACCTGTTATAAAAGAAAATGTTATATTCAATGAATCAATACATGACAAGACAGTTTAGTAGACATTTGTTTTCTATTTTCTCTTGTAGTGGGAAAATGGAGGATTGCTTTATGTTTCTATTGTTCCTAAAATAAGAAATACTTTCTTTAACAATGGACACAATTCCTCTTCTATTCATTTAACTAAAAAAAGCAAAAAGAATTGCTGGCTTTTGCAAGATAGGAGATTAATCGATCTTCTGTAATTTAGTTTATCATGTTAATCTTCTCTTTCAAGCAAAAGAAAAATTAACAGGGACAACAATGAGATTGTAAATAATCATCTTACCTCCTGGCTATGGTGATAGGTTTATTTTTGTTCTTTACATGAATAAGTAGAATTCTAACTTGTCTGGCTACCTCAGCTAGTCTATATGGTCTTTCTCTCACAGCTACCCTCACTTTCTATCGAATTGAATAGAATCAGCGTCTTTTCAGATAAGCCTAATGCTTCAAATTCGAAACTGATTCATATTAGCATAATACCAAAAAGCCAACACACGTAAAGGGTGAAGGGCAAGTTGTGGGGAACAAGTAATCTCACACTATATGCTCAGGTTCCATTGCTGATGGCTCTTTTTTACATTGTGATACTCATGGGAAAAATTGGAGGTAGGACTAGAGTGCAACCATATTAAGGACTCAAACCCACCCTCATGTCTCTAATGTCGTCTGTAACATGTAAAGCGCAAAGGGTTTGGGGCAAGCAATGGGGAATCATGAATTTCATACTGTAAGTCCACGTTTCATTCCTATAGGCTCTTGGGTACCCTGGTAGTAATCATGAGACACCTAGATATAAGGGTTTGAACTTATGGCAACATATAACCCTAAGCCCATGCTAGGAAGTATAGAGTTGATTGTAATTTGTAACAATACTAAGGACCTTAGGACCTTAGGTCTGCCATAACATTCATTGTTTAATCCAATATACATGTGGGATGAGTTCAACTGGTAGAAGTATTAAGGGGCTTGCAAAAATGGAACTACAAGTTCAAATTGCTAGTGCTGCTGAAGCAGCAGTAAGGTTTATCATGCTTTTGTAAATTCCACAACTTGAGTTTATCCCTAACTAGAACTAGATCTTCAGGCCATTGATAGAGATGGTAAAAAATACTACAATTCTTTTTTTTAAATCCAAAATAAAATGCTGCTAAAAAGGTTTTGATTCGTGGAGTTCTCGCAGGAAACTGAACATTGTCAGAAATCTGAGAATTGAAATGAGATTTATACAACATTTCCAAAGCTTGTGTATATGTAAAACCAAATCATTGAAGCATAAAAAAAAGCATAAGCTACAATTGAATACCTGGGTGTGCCTATTGTGGTCAGCATTAAGCACATTCAAGAAATATAAAATGAAACCTCTTTCAAATTGCATCCACCCAAAAGCATTACTGAATTCATAGAGGTTCCTTGATCGAAGCAAAGACTATCTGTGCTCTTGAATTAATATCTGTCATCAAACACAATAAATGGGTCAGACTACAATTTTATTTTAGTTTAGTTTATTTATCTGTGTTCCATTTCAAACAAAAATATGTAGAAGCTAGTCGAAGTGGATAGTTCAAGTGGTAAAAATAATGAGTTTTTTAAAATGGATTCTTCTGCGTAAATCTAAGAAGAAAGGATAAAGTGTTAACATTGGTTACAAACGTTACATACAATTCGCTATCTGGTGTATCCTAACTGACAAGGATGTTGTGTTATTGGAGCTATTCAATGCAGAGCAATATATTATCCTCATCAATTACTGAAGTTAAACTGTTAAAACAGGCACCATTACCAACAGGGCAATTCTTAGATCTTTTATCTTCCTAAGAGCTTGCAGAAAAAGTTAGCATGTTGTTGTCCTGCAAGTTGCTACACGAATGTTATGTTCTTGCTCAAACTACTCTGTACAAAACTCAAATCAAGATAAATGGATGCTAAATAAAATTTAAGATGGTTGAACCCTTTGTTCCTACAGTCACAATCAAACCATTCAAACTGAGTCACACTATTGGAGCAAAGAGGCCCCTAAGATTGGAACAAAGATGAGTATTAAACAATGAACCTTAAATATGAAAAATATAATGGTCCATCAAAAAATATGGTAAATTGTATATTTAAAAATATGATAACTTTTAATAATTATAAGAACAAATAGGTAGAAAATTGCAAATTAGTAAAGTCAAAAATAATTATGGCATTAACTTAAAACATGTATATATTAACTAAAATGATGGAAATAACATCTTTTATGTCTGTAACTTCAAGATATTTATTTACAATTTTTAAAAATAGGAATAAAACTTTGAAAATACCTTGTAAATAATTGACGCTTAGTGGTATCATTCACTAAATATTCTCCATTTGATAGCTCTTCATCACCACTACTTACATATAAATAGTATTTTGCATCATGGTTCAAATTGACATTCAGACTCAAAGAACTAGGAGTGAAGGTGCAAGAGTATTGCTTTACCATATTAGCACTTAGGACTTGCGTGTTGCTATGGACAAAAATTGGATTTGATATTGTTAAGTCCATAATATGTTCCTTTCACTTTGAATGAATGAGTTCAAATATACTCCAGCTTCTTTCACAACTAGATGCAGTGCTGTAATGTCCCGTGTTGGCTCTTTGGGTCCTGAGTGAATTTCAAGCAATTCCAAGCACTAGCATGTAAGTCTTAAGAAGATAATCCAAGGACTGTGACTGCAGATCTGAATGTAATTAAGGCAAAGCGACTTGGTTCATAGAGAAAACTATACCAAATTCGTGACAACAAGAATGTATCCTAACTCCAATGTGACAAGCAGATTTTTGGGAGGTAAAACCATTCAAAAACAAGAGATAATAAGATCATACGATCCCAGTTCGATAGCTGCAATAAATTACCAGAAATGATGACTATGGACCTATAAGGAAAACCCTTGTAAATCAGCAGCAAAAAAAACATATCTGCCACATGAACATATATCATAATTTTGTAGCAGTCCATTAATGCATGAAATCGAATGTGTAGGGCATAAATACACAAGTAAGTATGACCCCAGAATGCTGCAGATTATTATGGATTGAAACAACGCTATATTTCCTTCATAAGGTTCTGAAAATAATACATTTGAAGCCCAAAAATACAGAATGAGTGAAGACAATTAAAATCAGACCTGGAAATGGGTCCTCAAACACCATGGTCTCACCAAACATTGAGTCGCTCCATATGACTAAAATGTAATAACGCTGGCTGCCATAAACCCTCCAATCCTTTATTGCCAAAATTCAACATAACAGCTGAAGTTCCTTTGAAGCACAATAAGATTCCCTATATGCAAATCTCTCTTCTCCTCTATGAGGGTTTTCATCCTCTAGAGTAATTTTGCAAAGCTCAAAGCTTAGACAAAAGTCATATTTTCATAAAAATGAGAATGAGATATCCCTCGTCAAGTCGACCTCTCCCTTAAATAGGAGAAATGGCTCAAAAGGAACCTCCAAAATCACCAATCACAATTGGGTGATTATTTCTAAACTAAAGTCCCACAACTCATATCTATCCAAGTCGTACTTTTACCTAGAGGAAAAACAAAAATAGTTTTGGGTCTATTTCCCTCTAAGCAACCCATATACTTATCCCAATACAAGTCACCAATCCTTCTAGGGAGGATACAAAATGATTATAGGCTTTCATAACTCCCTTTCATGCACTTTCCTAGATATTACAATTTTTATTTAAAAGTGCATACCTATATTAAGCCAAAATAAATAATTATAAGTGCTTTAATATTTTTTCTTTTAGGCACTTATAAAAATTTATTGTGACTTAAGTCACCCTTACACACACCCTTTGGCTGTCAGGTAGACAGAATGGGCCAAAGGTCTTCGATGCTTTTATTCGAGAAAGAGGGACATTTCAGTCCTCACTTCCCCAAATTCCTTGCCCATAAGTAATTTTATACTTCTTTGTCTAAGTGCCTTGCACAATAGACAAAATATGCTGAAGTGTTTTCAAAATTCTAGCACCTGTAACTATAAGATGAGACAAATCTTGCCACCAATTGCCTTTGACAATTTGCTCATACACACATGGGAGTTTCCAAGGTAGTTTTATAGGACAAATTACAAATTTCCTCATCTAAATCAGCATCTTTGGTAAAAGGAATCTGAAGATGTTGCACATAGGATATTAAATCATACCTTATGATGTTTCCATGGTCCCACAAAAAACAGATTTTTGTTCAAAGTCCAGCTCCTGCCCTGTTATTTCTCTTTCAATTTCAGCCTCTTCATGTGAAATCAGCTCCTCATTGAACTTTCCAATCATGCTATGGGCTGTCATTATTGGGAGGAACTCCCTTCCTCATACCTTGGAAAACAATGTCCTTGTCTTGCACCTTGAACCTTAGCTCCATGGTTTGATAATTTTGATGAAACTCTCCCAAGGATTGGAGCCATTGAACGCCAAGAACTAATTCTAATCCCCTAATGTCAACAATATAAAACTCATCACTAACCTCATGGATTCCCATGGTGAATTGAAGTTTGGGAATCCTCTTGGTGCATGTGATTGTATGCCCATCTGCCATAATCACATCAAATCCTTGAAATTATTCTATTTGTAGGCCCAATCTAACAACCAAACTCCCATCAATGAAGTTATGTGTTGCTCCCTCATCAATCAAAATTGTGATCCTTTGCCCAAGAATATCATCCCCTACCATGGAATGCATAAAAACTAGGGCAAAATAGTTAGTGCTGCTAAGGTAGCAATTTTTTCATCATCATTTGCTTTACCTTTTGGATCCAGCATCATCATCTTCTTCTTCATCAATAATTTCAATATAATAAACAGAGCCCTTACCTTTGCAATGATGATTGGGGTGTCCATAGTTCTTTGCAATCATAGCACAATCTCTTCCTCCTTAGCTCCCTCCTTTCCTCGATTTCAGCCTTGTTTTTCTCCCATTCTTGTGCTCTAGTGGGCTGCCCACCAACTGCTGCACTTTACCTATCATTTTGGGGTGTTAGTAGGCTGCTCACATATGTTCTTTTGCTGCTGTAATGGTGTTGTTAGCTACTGCATATTTTTCCCTTTTGGGCATAGAGCTCTCCAAGTCAAATGTTTTCTTAATAGCTCCTTAAAGAGATAGAGGACTAAAGGCTTTGACAAAACCCTTTAATGGCTCTCCTAACCCTTCAATAAACAAAAAAACAAGTCTTTTTTCACTAATGTCAGGAACCATAACTGAAATTCGTTGGAAATCATAAATATACTTATCTAAGGTGCCATCCTGTTTGAGTTGGGCAAGCTCCCTGAAGTACAAATCTGGATCCATCCAATCAAACCTCTCAGTCAAGCATCTACTAAATTCTTCAAGTGATGTAATAGAGCCATGACCTTGAGTAATGATGCCATGATACCACCACTCATGTGCCACACCATCCAAATGTAGTGTTGCAAACTTAAGTGCTTCATCTTCATACATGGGATTTAGAGAAAGATAGGTATCTAATTTTTTGTAACCATGATCTAGCAGAGCACTTATCTATACCATCAAATGAAGGGAGGGTTACCTTACCCAATCTTTGTTGAATGTCTCTCCGAGGTGTCTCTTGATGGGATCTTCTGCTTCTTCCTGTACCCTTGTTATTCTTCAACTGGCATAAGTCTCTAAAAGGTAGCATATCTCTAACTAAAAGGCTTAGCTGCATGTACTCATCACCATATGCCTCTACATCATCAACACCATTTTGTGCCACTTCTTCAATTGGTTCCTCTCTTTGGAGAAACTTGGCTTCAAAAATTTGTTGAGTAGTCTTAGGAGAAGTCCTCATTGATCCTGTTGAGTTTCCTTCTCCATTATGGGTTGTTCCTTGATTGATGGCTTCCATATTTCCTTGTAGAACCATAGCCAACTCCCGAATGGAACTAGTGAAGGTGTCACGTAGTTCCCTTTGGTTCTCTCTCATCGTTTGTTGCAGCTCTCTCTGAGTTTTGGTCATGACTTCATTCATATAGCTAAGAGTCTCATCTAGAGGTGGTCTTCCACGTTCATCCATGGTCTTCTTTGGAGTCCCTCTTCTTTGATAGACTATGTGAGTTTTTGCTGATTGCATGCAATTCTGATTTCTGCAGATTGCCCTCACAGGATGGGAGGAAAACTAGCTCTGATACCACTATAATGTCCCTTGTTGGCTCTTTGGGTCCTGAGTGAATTTCAAGCAATTCCAACACTAGCATGCAAGTCTTAAGAAGATAATCCAATGACTGTGACTGCAGATCTAAATGTAATTAAGGCAAAGCGACTTGGTTCATAGAGAAAACTATACCAAATTCATGACAACAAGAATGTCTCCTAACTCCAATGTGACAAGCAGATTTTTGGGAGGTAAAACCGTTCAAAACCAAGAGATAATAAGTTCATGCAATCCCAGTTGGACAGCTGCAATAAATTACCAGAAATGGCAACTATGGGTATGAGAAAAACCATTGTAAATCAGCAGCAAAAAAACATATCTCCCACATGAACATATATCATAATTTTGTAGCAGTCCATTAATGCATGAAATCAAATGTGTGGGGCATAAATACACAAGTAAATATGACCCAGAATGTTGCAGATTATTATGGACTGAAACAGCTCTATATTTCCTTCATAAGGTTCTGAAAATAATACATTTGAAGCCCAAAAATACAGAATGAGTGAAGACAATTAAAATCAGACCTGGAAATGGTCCTCAAACACCATGGTCTCACCAAACATTGAGTCGCTCCACATGACTAAAATGTAATAACACTGCTGCCATAAATCCTCCAGTCCTATATTGCCAAAATTCAACATAACAGCTGAAGTTCCTTTGAAGCACAATAAGATTCCCTGTATGGAAATCTCTCTTCTTCTCTATGAGGGTTTTCATCCTCTAGAGTAATTTTGCAAAGCTCAAAGCTTAGACAAAAGTCAGATTTTTATAAAATGAGAATGAGATATCCCTCTTCAAGTCGACCTCTCCCTTAAATAGGAGAAATGGCTCAAAAGGAACCTCCAAAATCACCAATCACAATTGGTGATTATTTCTAAACTAAAGTCCCACAACTCATATCTATCCAAGTCGCACTTTTACCTAGGGGAAAAAAAAAATAGTTTTGGGTCTATTTCCCTCTAGGCAACCCATATACTTATCCCAATACAAGTCGCCAATCCTCCTAGGGAGGATACAAAATGCTTATAGGCTTTCATAACTCCCCTTCATGAACTTTCCTAGATATTACAATTTTTATTTAAAAGTGCCTACCTATATTAAGCCAAAATAAATAATTATAAGTGCTTTAATATTTTTCTTTTAGGCACTTATAAAAATTTATTGTGATTTAAATCACCCTTGCACCCACCCTTTGGCTGTCAGGTAGACAGAATGGGCCAAAGGTCTTCGATGCTTTTATTCGAGAAAGAGGGACATTTCAACTGCATACTTGACTTAGAACAAATAGTAAGTGTTTGTAACTCTGAAGTTGAACTACCATACCATTGCACAATTTTTATACCCAGATTAGTTATGTTCTCTCTTTCCTTTTGTCGAGAGAAAAGGAGCCCAATCTCATCCCTATATGCATTTTTTTGAACATCTAACTTGCTTTGTGTATCATGATCTAAGCACATTCTATCCATGCATTCATACAAGCCATCTATAGTCCTCCTACCTCGTCACTTTCCATGTTTTTCATCATCCCAAAACAATCGAGGAGTCAAGTAACTGGCTGCTGAATGTGAAGGATATGCATCATATATCACCTCTCATCTATAATATCCCTTAAATAGTTACATAGTGGTTACTGGCTTACAATCATCTGCACCAAAGGATTGTTTGATTGCCTCTTCTGTTGTGTCCATTGCCTCAATAATATCTCACATGAAAGGAATGTCACCATCAACCATTTCGAGAACTTTACAATAGGTCAAATAATGTGTTGGCCTTTATTGCTTTGCTCCCTCCCAAAACTGTGTTTTCTAGAGTTATAGCTGCAATTTCTGTCTTTTTGGATAGGCAAAAGTTTACACTTTGCCCAATCTCAACCAACCACCACATATCTTATTTCTTCCTTTTCAATTTCTCTTTTCAAAGAAAGAAACTATGCAATCTTTTTGCTCCCATCACTTTGCATTCCTCCTCCGTCATTTCTAACTACACACCAAGGTCGCATTCAAAGCAACCATTAATTGCTAACATTTTTTTATAGCACTTGTTGATTCAAAACAATCATTAACTCCTAACATATTTTAACTGCTAAAATATTCTTTACGTTCTTCATGCACTAAGCACATTCGCAAGAAACACCAAGATTCCATTCTTATTTTCAATGTGTATTCGGTAATTTTAGTTTGTTAATATGCAAAGAAAATTAGAGTTTGAATATGTAAAGAATGTTTTTCTATACATTGAATATATGTAAAGAATGTCTATGTTTACATTGAGTATCATTTAACATAAGGTGAACATGGTTCTTATTTTAGTATTTGTTTGAATATACACTAGAATTATTGAACATAAATTGAATATACGGGTGTAATGTTATATTTATTCAACTACAAATGTTGATATTGATGTTGCTTATAAATCTGCTCATTGCTCTTGGGTTCATTTTTTTGCACATCCCTTGTCAAAAGCAAGTTTACAAATGAATGCTGTATCGGGAGGGTAAATTAGAATATCACTATTGTGTCTTTTGATAGTTGTTATACCATTGTATTAAGGCTGAACATGCAAGAATAAGATTTGGGACTACCATTAACAGTTACAAATAACTATGAAATTATATTTTCAAAAGAAATTCCATCATGGGTTGATGTGGGAAGAAGGGTATAACTAAAAGGAAGAAACAAATCATAATCGATAGCCTCAAATTAGATAAGATTTAATGCGATTTATGGATGTGTTGAATTATTTATAGCCTATCCATAATCTAATTTGAGTCTTGTGATAAGATGGATACCTAATCCAACTGACTATTCAGATGTTCCTTGCTCTAGGATGGGCACTATAGTAGTTTGGAAGGATTTTGATACATATGAGCATGTCAAAGAAGAAGATGTCACCTTTTTTTTGAAAAGGGAGATTAAAAGGACTTCAATGAAGAGAAGGGAAGCAAAGGTATGAGGTTTTTTGGGTTTAATCTCCTTCATTTGACAAGCACGAGATCCAAATCATGGGAGCACTACAACATGTTCATTCACCTTGATATGATGATACTTAGACATATAAGCTTGGAATTACTTAAGGGCAAGAAATTTCTGGAAGAGAGGACTATAATGTCCCATTTTTTGAATTAGTCCCATTTGAAGACTTCTTGCCATTTTTCTTCTCGTGACCAAGAATAAATTGAACAAGGGAAGTCCTTGGGTTTCATTTCCATTTTCTTTCATTGTTATTAATGTTTTTATTTGATATTTTCATCCCTAAGGTAGGTTGGCTAGGTTGTATAGCTCCCAACATGAAATTAGAAGATAAAGTAAGCTCCTTAAGAGGTCAAAAAGGTTGGAGAGTTTCCAATATGAAAATAGAAGATAAAGCAAGCTCTTAAGAGGTCGTTCTAAGGTTAATTCACCCCTTAGAACTTTAACACCACCAAATGGGTATGAGAGGAGACAAAAAGGCTCATTTGGATCATCAATTTTGGCATATAAATTTTTATACTTGGTTCTAGTGTTGATTTCTCTAATTACATTGCATTAAAGGGAAACAATCCATTAGCGTGGCATCCAAGGAGGATGAAAACCTTTGTTGTGGGATATTGGAGGATGAAAACCCTCCAATTTGGTGGTATTGAAGACCAACTTGTTGGTTTGCATCTAGGGTATCAGTGAGGAGTCATATAGGATATCTTGGCATTGTTTAGAGCCCCTCTCCTAGGGAGCGACTAGAGTAGAAGAACATTTAGGTGTCTTTTAGGGCATAAAAATTTATTATCTTTGATATTCATATTTTTCATAACTTATAAGGTTGATATCTTCCATATTTTGCCATTGTTGAGGTTTGGAGACCTATTTTGCAATTGTTCCTCTTAGTTGTATTTTTTCCAGATGAGTATTTGTTTGAGTTTCATGGTGAAAAATTCCCTAAAGTATTCTTAAAGTGTTTATTTATGTTATGGATGGTTTCTATGATGATATTTGGTTGAATTTCACTCTTTGTAAGTTGTCTTAAAAATATGACTATTGTTCATATTTTTAGTCTTCTGTTGTAAAACATAAGAGTTTACTTCACTTGGGGTTTGTGTTATTTCCTTGTTTTCAAGTTTTAGCCCTAGGAAGGGACATTACAAGAGAATTATGGAGATGGTTGGTTATAATTGATTTAACAAAAATATATTTGTTAAACCTAATTGCAGTGTAACTGATGTAAACTACGATATACAACTGCTAAGTACAATATGATGCAAGTAAATAAGTAATTAAGTACATGGAACCCTAAGCAAGAGATGTACACAAAATGACTTAGTTGATTTGTGTTTGATACAGGGATGCTTTGGACTGGGAAAATTGTTAGACAGGAAGTGAACAATATCGTAAATGATGTATGTAAATTCAGGACTACACAAATAAGATCAAACACGGGCGGCTACGGTCGGACACAGGCGTCTGGGTGTTGGTGACTACACAAGAGCTCTAGATTTGATCTCTGATGTGTCATAAAAGTGTCATAAATATTCCTTGTTGATCATATGTATGTCTCTCTTTGAATGGTAAAGGTACCCGCAACTTGCAAAATAGAAGTTCACCTATAAAAAGCCACAAACCTCATCAAACCTAAAAAGAAAGATGCGATATGGCGAGTCAAACTAATCCTGACGGTCACCCTGAGAGTGAACTTATGACTGAGAATTGCACTACATCTCATAATCCATGTATTTCTAGTGATTGTGTGCAAGAATAGTGCCCTAAGATTCCCTTGTACAAGTACACTTGATAGTGGGTTATAACTAGATGTAGCAATGTAGTACAATGTGTAGATGGAATAATGAACTTCCCCTTCCTATGTTTTGTATGTAGAACTGATGTAGCCCTTGTCCCTTGGATGGATGCTAGATGGATGCATGTAGTGCACTTTAGTTCCTTTTGGATGCAACATTAGGTGATGCTAGTAATGCTTAGTGCTTGGTCCCTTATTTTGAACACATGACTATGTATTTATATGATTCCCTTGTTTGAATTTCATAATTGACAACAGGAAGCCTGACCCATAAGTGAAAAAGGTGCCCAAAAGATAAAAGATACCCAAAATAAGTGAGTAAGGTGGGAAAGAGCCAGGGGTGCCCATAGGGGATAGGGGTTCCTGAGCACTCATGTCCTAACTGGGCATAGGTGTCTACAACCATAAAAGATAAATAAGTAAAATACTAACTAGGATATATGGTGTGAAAGATTGAAGAGAAAACAAGACACACAGAAAAGAGGCCAAGTACAGTCATCAATTACTAATTTTCTTGCTTAAGAATCATATGAATGTTGGTATGTGTTTAGGACCTAGAAATCTAACCAAGTTTGTGATTTTGTGTCTACATGTCCCCCCACTTTATGTCGTTGAGTGAATAATCAATAACATAAAGTAGATAAGAGATGCATTCCTTGCAACCATGTAGAGCATGCGGCAAAAAATGTGTTGAGTGGACAAGTGGGGTGTGAAATAATCCAAAAATGAAACGTGGAAACTAGGAAGAGAAAGTGACCCTAGGGTGTGAAGTGTACGCATTGCTTTATACCTATTATTGTCATAACTTGTGACTGATGTTTCTTGTAAGGATGGACCTACAAAAAGAAGAGCAAGAAAGTATTCAAAGTCTTGTATATGATAAAACGGAGAAAAATGTGCATAAGTATGTAAAAAGTGTGTAAAGGAAAGTGTGCACATGATGTAGAGAAGTGTAAAAGGATATAAAACTGTCCTGAAAATGCTGTCAAGAATGAGTTTTTTGGGTGATCTCACGCCAAGAGTGAGTTTTTTGGGCGATCTCATACCATGTGCGAGTTTTTTTGGCGATATCACGCTGAGAGTGAGATTTTTGGGAGATCCCGCAACAAAGAGAAAGTGTTGGGGAGAGAGGTCTAGTGTTACTATCATTCCATGATTTATCCCAATAAACACCACTGCAGATGGTGTGTCTCATGTTGCTCCATGTTTGTTCCGGATGTATTAATTGTTTCAATTGAGATGGAGATAAAATGCATTATGTTGCTGGAAGACTATGCATGATACTGTCAAACAAATCTGAAGGCTTATCTGGACTATTCTGCTATGGGAAACCGATTATGTCTACTCCCAGGACATGAGCACTCAGGGGAGGACATAGGTGCCCACGCGCTCCTATCTGAGCTTGGGTGTCGGTGTCTGTGCCATGATTCTAACCCAAGTTTGATTTTGAGGTAGTGTTGTAACTATAATCTGTGATGATTCTTTTCTATACTGTACTATGTTGTATCTATGAGTTGTTTATTCCCATTCATGAAAAACTCTGCTTATAAGGTGTAGTAAATGTCTGAAAAATAGGTCTTTTTCACCCATGCATCTTATAGTTTCATAATACATTGTTGTTATTGACTATACATTGTTGTTATTGAGTAATGAGTTGCATTCAAACCTATTGTTTTTTCAAGTATGCATGCTAAACTATTGTTTTTTAAGTGTTCATTTATTTCAAAGAATGTCTGAATATGTGAAGAATGTCAAAAATAGATAGAATGTCAAATACGCAAAGAATGTTTGCATATGCAATGAATATGTGAATCACTTACCTTAACATCTGATAAATATTTGAATATAAATAAGTGGTCTTTGTTTATGAATGTAACTTAATACAACACTATTTCTCATGCTCACCAATTGTTGCCTCTCTCATAAACATGTGAAACACTGACTATACATTAAATATATGGTTGTAATTATGTCATTGAAATGTATGTGTGCAAAGGTAAACTTTACACACATTTATTCAATATGCATTATGTAGTTTCAATGTATAAAGATAGTTTGTAGCTACTATGCAATCTTTTTGCTCCCATCACTTTGCATTCCTCCTCCGTCATTTCTAACTACACACCAAGGTCGCATTCAAAGCAACCATTAACTACTAACATTTTTTTATAGCACTTGTTGATTTAAAACAATCATTAACTCATAACATATTTTAACTGCTAAAATATTCTTTACGTTCTTCATGCACTAAGCACATTTGCAAGAAACACCAAGATTCCATTCTTATTTTCAATGTGTATTCGGTAATTTTAGTTTGTTAATATGCAAAGAAAATCATAGTCTGAATATGTAAAGAATGTCTATTTTTTCATTGAGTATCATTTAACATAAGGTGAACATGGTTCTTATTTTAGTATTTATTTGAATATACAGTATAATTACTGAACATAAATTGAATATACGGGTGTAATGTTATATTTATTCAACTACAAATGTTGATATTGATGTTGCTTATAAATCTGCTCATTGCTTTTGGGTTCATTTTTTTGCACATCCCTTGTCAAAAGTAGGTTTACAAATGAATGGTGTATCGGGAGGGTAAATCAGAATATGACTATTGTGTCTTTTGATAGTTGTTATACCATTGTATTAAGGTTGAACATGCAAGAATAAGATTTGGGACTGCCATTAACAGTTACAAATAACTATGAAATTATATTTTCAAAGGAAATTCCATCATGGGTTGATGTGGGAAGAAGGGTATAACTAAAAGGAAGAAACAAATCATAATCGGTAGCCTCGAATTAGATAAGATTTAATGCGATTTATGGATGTGTTGAATTGTTTATAGCCTATCCACAATCTAATTTGAGTATTGTGATATGATGGATAGCTAATCCAAATTACTATTCAGATGTTCCTTGCTCTAGGATGGACACTTTAGTACTTTAGAAGGATTTTGATACAGACGAGCATGTCAAAGAAGAAGATATCACCATTTTTTTGAAAAGGGAGATTAAAAGGACTTCAATGAAGAGAAGGGCAGCAAAGGTATGAGGTTTTTTGGGTTTAATCTCCTTCATTTGACAAGCACGAGATCCGAATTATGGGGGCACTACAACATGTTCATTCACCTTGATATGATGATACTTAGACATATAAGTTTGGAATTACTTGAGGACAAGAAATTTCGGGAAGAGAGGACTAAAATGTCCCATTTTTTGAATTAGTCCCATTTGAAGACTTCTTGCCATTTTTCTTCTCGTGGCCAAGAATAAATTGAATAAGGGAAGTCATTGGGTTTCATTTCCATTTTCTTTCATTGTTATTAACGTTTTTATTTGATATTTTCATCCCTAAGGCAGGTTGGCTAGGTTATATAGCTCCCAACATGAAATTAGAAGATAAAGTAAGCTCCTTAAGAGGTCAAAAAGGTTGGAGAGTTTCCAATATGAAAATAGAAGATAAAGCAAGATCTTAAGAGGTCATTCTAAGGTTAGTTCACCCCTTAGAACTTTAACACCACCAAAGGGGTATGAGAGGAGACAAAAAGGCTCATTTGGATCATCAATTTTGGCATATACAATTTTATACTTGGTTCTAGTGTTGATTTCTCTAATTACATTGCATTAAAGGGAAACAATCTATTAGTGTGGCATCCAAGGAGGATGAAAACATTCGTTGTTGGATATTGGAGGATGAAAACCCTCTAATTTGGTGGTATTGAAGACCAACTTGTTGGTTTGCATCTAGGGCATCAGTGAGGAGTCATATAGGATATCTTGGCATTGTTTAGAGCCCCTCTCCTAGGGAGTGAATAGAGTAGAAGAACATTTGGGTGTCTTTTAGAGCATAAAAATTTATTATCTTTGATATTCATATTTATCATAACTTATAAGATCGATATCTTCCATATTTTGCTATTGTTGAGGTTTGGAGACCTATTTTTTGGTTGTTTCTTTTAGTTGTATTTTTGTTAATAAATAATTTTCCAGATGAGTATTTGTTTGAGTTTCATGGTGAAAAATTCCCTAAAGTATTCTTAAAGTGTTTATTTATGTTTTGTATGGTTTCTATGATGATATTTGGTTGAATTTCACTCTTTGTAAGTTGTCTTAAAAATCTCACTGTTGTTCATAGTTTTAGTCTTTTGTTGTAAAAAATCAGATTTTACTTCACTTGGGGTTTGTGTTATTTCCTTGTTTTCAAGTTTTAGCCCTAGGAAGGGACATTACAAGAGCATTATGGAGATTTTTGGTTATAATTGATTTAACAAAAATATATTTTTTAAACCTAATTGTAGTGTAACTGATGTAAACTACGATATAAAACTGCTAAGTACAATATGATGCAAGTAAATAAGTAATTAAGTACATGGAACCATAAGCAAAAGATGTACACAGAATGAATTAGTTGATTTGTGTTTGATACATGGATGCTTTGGACTGGGAAAACTGTTGGATAGGAAGTGAACAATATCGTAAATGATGTTTGTAAATTTAGGACTACACGAATAAGGTTGGACATGGGCGGCCACAGCCGGACACGGGTATCTAGGTGATGGTGACTACACAAGAGATCTAGATTTGATCTCTGATGTGTCATAAAAGTGTTGTAAATATTCCTTGTTGATCATATGTATGTCTCTCTTTGAATGTTGAAGGTACCCGTAACCTGTAAAATAGAATTTCATCTGTAAAAATCCAAAAACCTCATCAAATCTAAAAAGAAAGATGTGGTATGGTGAGTCGAACTAATCGTTACGGTCACCCCGAGAGTGAACTTATGACTAAGAATTGCACTACATCTCAGAATCCATGTGGTTCTAGTGATTGTGTGTAAGAATAGTGCCCTAAGATTCCCTTGTGCAAGTGCACTTGATAGTGGGTTATAACTAGACGTAGCAATGTAGTACAATGTGTAGATGGAATAATGAACTTCCCCTTCCTATGTTTTGTATGTGGAACTGATGTAGCCCTTGTCCCTTGGATGGATGCTAGATGGATGCATGTAGTGCACTTTAGTTCCTTTTGGATGCAACATTAGGTGATGATAGTAATGCTTCGTGCTTGGTCCCTTATTTTGAACACATGACTATGTATTTATATGATTTCATTGTTTGAATTTCATAATTAACAACAGGAAGCCCGACCCATAAGTGAAAAAGGTGCCCAAAAGATAAAAGATACCCAAAATAAGTGAGTAAGGTGGGAAAGCGTCAGGGGCACCCAGAGGGGATAGGGGTTCCTGAGCACTCATGTTCTAACTGGGCATAGGTGTCTACAGCCATAAAAGATAAATAAGTAAAATACTGACTAGTCTATATTGTGTGAAAGATAGAAGAGAAAACAAGAAACATAGAAAAGATGCCAAGTACAGTCATCAATCTCTAGTTTTCTTGCTTAAGAATCATATGAATGCTGGTATGTGTTTAGCTACTAGAAATGTAACCAAGTGTGTGATTTTGTGTCTAAATTTTCTCCCACTTTATGTTGTTAATTGAATAATAGATAACATAAAGTAGATAAGATATGCATTCCTCACAACCATGTAGAGCATGTGGAAAAAAACGTGTCAAGTGGACAAGTGAGGTGTGAAATAATGCAAAAAAGAAATTTGGAAACTAGGAAGAGAAAGTGACCCTAGGGCGTGAAGTGTATGCATTGCTTTGTACCTATTATTGTCATAGCTTGTGATTGATGCTTCTTGTGAGGACAAACCTGCAAAAAGAAGAGCAATAAAGTATTCAAATTCTTGTATATGATAAAATGGAGAAAAATGTGCATAAGTATCTAAAAAGTGTGTAAAGGAAAGTGTGCACCTGATGTAGAGAAGTGTAAAAGGATATAAAAGTGTCCTAAAAATGCCGTGAAGAACGAGTTTTTTGGGTGATCTCACACCAAGAGTGAGTTTTTTGGGCGATCTCATACCATGTATGAGTTTTTTTAGCGATCTCACACTAAGAGCGAGTTTTTTGGGAGATCCCATGACAAAGAGAAAGTGTTGGGGAGACAGGTATAATGTTACTATCCTTCCATGACTTTGCCCAATAAACACCACTGCAAATGGTGTGTTTCATGTTTCTCCATGTTTTTTCCAAATGTATTAATTGTTTTGATTTAGATGGAGATAAAATGCATTATGTTGCGAGAAGACTATGCATGATACTATCAAATAGCTCTGAAGGCTTATCTGAACTGTTCTTATACGGGAAACTGATTATGTCTACTACCAGGACATGAGCACTCACAGGAGGACATAGGCACCCACGCGCTCCTGTTTGAGCTTGGGTGTCAGTGTCTGTGCCATGATTCTAACCCAAGTCTTATTCTGAGCTAGTGTTGTAACTATAATATGTGATGATTCTTTTCTATACTGTACTGTGTTGTATCTATGAGTTGTTGTAGTGCAATAGAGCATACACTTATAGGATCTGCTAGATAAATCATAGTGTTATTGATAGGATATGAACGTATAGAATCATTTATGTGTAATGAATTAGAAGAAAAATTTGCATGATAATCATGATCAGAAAATGTTATGGTGGTGGCCATGCATTAGCAGAAGCAACAAGAAAGTCAAGGGGCCCTGATGAAGGAGGTGACACAACATGATATACATGATTAGCATAATAGTCATAAGTTTTTATGTCATGCTCAGGTAAAGGGTCATTGAATATTTTTATCCTTTTGTTATCATTAATCGGTTGCAAAGTAGATGGCGCTAGAAGCTTGAGTGAATTATTGTCAATAAGATCCCGAAAAAGATGCATGAGTTTAGAACAACGACCGGTATTAATGATAGTCACATTTAGAATTTTCATCATAATTGTGGCCATGAGGGTGAGATGAATCAAGATTGAGTGGTGGTAGAAGAGTAATTAGATTTTTGTTGAGAAGTTAAGGCAATAGAAGATGAGGTGCATATGATAATTTGGTGAAATTGTGTTTAGGAGGTTGTCATTGAAGCTTTTAAGGAGGAGAGATGACATTGACAATTGCCTTTACTTAAGTGGGCTTAGGAGATGGATTTATGTTGATTTAGATTGAGACCTATTATAAGATGATGAAGAAGTATCTTAATTTTTTATTTTACCCAAAGATAGTAGTTTTTCTTCATGCATTTTGAGCATATGACATAATTGATCGAATGAAGGAGAGGTTTCAAAGATAGCACTCTCCTGAAGTGGTGGTAAAATGATTTTCACAAAAATATCTTACAATTCTAAGTTAATAAGCACATTGGTCATCTTAGCTAGGTTATATAACAGAGATGAAATTGAATAATTTATCAAAGATAATGAAGAATCAATACACTAGAATGGTGATCAAATCATGCAAATGAAGGATGCAATAAGACAAAAACAAGCTGATATAATTAAGAAATCATAGGTGGAGTGACATAGTCAAATCAGTAAGAGAGGAGAACATTTTTAATTTCTATTGGGCAAGTTAGTCAAGTTATAATTCATGTACAATTTGAATAAAACACATCAACTCATGTGAGTCAAACAAAAAACCCATCACAGTCACTAACAAGATGAGTATGTCAAATCTAGTTAGCACAATTGAATGGTTAAAAGAAGCTGCTAAAAACTTGGGGATTTCAGTCGACCTTTCTAATGAGGAGATTTATCTTTCCATGCCATCCCCTCTTCCTAGCATGTCAAGTGGAATAGTCCACTACTATGAAAATTATAAAGCATGGAAAAATGAAGATGATAGCCAGTTGGATGTCACAGATTTAGGGTGTTCACAAAAAAATGTACAAGACACAACAAAACAAACATGTAATGTCGATTCAAGAAACTAGGTTGGCGGTTCAGTGCAGAACTTTCTTAATCTTCTAATTAAAAGCATTAATGAGAGATCATAACTTGTAAACATAGGGAATCTATAGGTGAGAAGGTAGTCACAAATTCTCAAATCAACCAAAAATTTGAAAATTCTTGACGAATAAAAATCACAAAGGAACTAGAGGAGTTGAAAGCGAGGAAGAAAGAACAACTCGAGGAGATGAAGACATACAAAATCATTGCACAAGAAAAAAGGGAAGCAAAAACACTAGAACAAAAACTTAAAAAGAAGAGGAGGGAACGTGAAAAGATGAAACAAGAACATGAAAAGGAGAAAAAAGGAACATGAGAAGCTACAACAAGAGAATGAGAGGATAGAAAAATAAATGCAAAGGAAAATACGACTGAGTTGTCTAGACTATCCTATTCCTTCACAACATCCAATTATGATGGATTTCTACAACACTTACACTCTGAATTTTCCAAATGTGGCCAATTACCAAGTCAGCAACATGCCTACATCTAAAAATTAAATGTAGTTTCCTTCAATAGTAGAAATGCAATTTCCAACAACACAAATGTAGTTTTCTCATGCAGGTAATATGTAATTATATCCAATAATTATGAAAAACATACAATTTACTAATTCCAGTCTCATACGTGTCAATTCTATTATCATAATGCAATCATGCCATGTAGGCAATCCACAAATGACATCACTAAGTGAAACCAACATTTCAATGACACACCAAATGGAGAATGAAAGAATAGAAAGCAACATAATAACTGAAACTGTTGACATAAATGAAGAAGAATTCAGTTTTGGTATAATATAGATGCATGGAATAAGTGTTGTTGAACTATGTTCACTTAGTATATGATTCACATATATAAATATAACCTTATTAGAATGTAAGAAGTTATTAACATCATGCGGAAAATATAAACTTAGTTATGATTTTTTTTTGGAAAGCATGCAAACAATATTTATTGTTTTACATCCTATCATTACACTTAAGTATTTTTGGTTTATTCCATCATATAAATATAAAAATCAGAAGTTTTGGTAATGTGTAAGAACATGAATTATCTTCTTATAAGTGTTTCTATTTTTTATTTTCAATATTTTCTAGAATATTGACAGCAAAGGAAAACAATTCATTGCCTAAGTTACTACGCCCTTAGTCCTATAGGTTGTATTAGATATGTAGTGTTGAATTGTGGCTTACATAATCTCATTTCTCGCCATATGTCATTCATTTATGCTTTCATATGTTTAGTAGGTTGGCCTTGGTGTTTTCCATAGTATATGAATGGTGTGTGTGTGGACATGCGCACGTGTGTGTGGGAGTAAGGAGTGGTTAAACATCATAAAGCACTTGAGTCTTATTATATGGCTTGGAGGTTGCCCCCTCAAAGTGGATATATAATTCTACTTGAATATTGAGACCAAATATCTATATTTTGGTGTTCTATTACTACTGATATTAATATATATCTAAGTAATTTCATTACAAGTTGTACTAGAGCTTGATCTCTGCCATAAATGCATCAAATCCCTAACTATGAAGGTTTAACTATATCTCAGAAATGGTAGAAATTTTTTCTATATTTTTCTAGGGTGTTGCAAAATCAATCAAGTAAGAACTTCTCCAAATTTCAAACTTTTTTGACTTGTTTTGAAAAAATTATAACAATTTTAGGTTTTTTCATAAATTTTCTGCCTAGGTTACAATTTTGGGAATTATTCTAAGTTTCTTATTTTTTCATAAAGATTGCCAAAAATTAGCTAGGGTTTGTTCTCTATGTTTCCCTCTATTAGGCTAATAATTTTACGAAACCCTAAACCCTATTTTGTTTTTACCCCAATCCTTATATACCAAGACCCAAACCCTACATCACGACTAATGGATCAACATGAGGCCAAGGGAAAGGTCAAGTAACTTTAGGAATGAATCCAAATAAGGATGTGTTGTTGAAATAATTTTCTGATAGGGCAAATTAGTTGATTTCACCAATGCTCTGGGACTAAGTCCCTCTGCTTGAATGGGGCAACTCCATTTATTGAAAAAATGAAAATTATATACACTATTCTATCAACTGAGAGTGGTATTTCAACCAAGGATCACACATGGGTACTTCCCTACTTATATGGAAATGTGTTTGTAGAAACTACAAGGGTGGAAAATGTTTAAAAGAGAGGTGTGGAGAGAATAGTAAGGAGGGGGTTTTCACAACAAATAGTACATCAGAGTTTATTGTTTCAAAACCAGAATATATCCATGAATTCAATGAGAAGACACCATGAGAATAAAAAAGGAACAAAATACACAAAGAACAAAGTTTAAATGCACAATATTCAACAAGTACATGTTCCTAAAGTGTAGTTGAAATGGAGAGGAAGCATGGGCAAGGAGTTAGAATAAATTTGATTACTTGTTCCTAGAAAGAACAATGGGAGATAGTAAATAAGAATAACCATCCTTTGAAATGAGGAGGCTCTCCCAATTCATAGCTTTACAATGAAACTCTTCACCTTTCCATGCGACTTTTCAACTTAAAGTGCAAACCTCAATGAAGAAAAATAACTTTAAGTGACTGTAGTCACTTTTTACACCTTTCTTCTCAATGAAGAAATAAAATTTTAGAGAGAAAAAGAGAGAAAAGAGAGAGAGAGAGAGAGAGGTGAGAAGCTCCAAAGTCGAATGAAGAAGGATGAAGAAGTTATGACCATGAAGATGATATAATCTTTATCATGATGTCCTCTGTAGTGATGCTCTTGATTAATAACTCTACCCCTTCTGCACTATGAGAAGCCTCCTTTTGAATTATCAACAATTGTAGCCTCTCGGGTACACTAAGAAGCCTCCTCTTGAAACACTTGATCAATGGACCATTTGAAATGATGAAGAATACACTCATTCACTTGAAACAACTATTCCCAACCATGAAGCATTACCACTCCTTGACCAATCATGCATATGATGAGAACTTGAAATAATTTCTTGTACAATGCAACCATGATGATCGTTCTCCTGGGAAACACTGAGATGAAAAATGGGAATTGAGAGGGCTTCCCCATTCTTCCACAAGAATGTGTTTGACATTAACATTCCTTTGAGACAAGTTTTTGATATATGATCACCACATATTGACAGGTGGAGATTATATGATACTTTCAAAATTGGCATTTCCTCTTTGGGAAACCATATGCTCACTACATCCATGAAGGCGGGGATTTTCTTGCAACTTGAAGATTTGAACTTTGTGAAAGCTTGAATTTGTGATACAAGAAAAGGAGAATCATATGATACAATATTGAGTTCCTCTTTACCATTTACTATGTTTAGCATGTTTCACATGGGTGTCTATTGTTAGGAAATAATGGATAAAATATGTGGAATAATCTCTCATAGAATCGTAGTAGTAGAAACTAATATGCAAAAAATATTACAGATCTCAAATAAAAGTGCAGAATAAAATAACACAACACAAAGAGACAATATTTAACATGGTTCACCCAATTTGGGCTACGTCCACCAAGAATCACTTGCTTAGATTTTATTACAAGCCACCACTCTCTCAATACAATACCCAGATTTGTTTGGAGCTATGCTCAACAAACTCTATAGAATTCACACCCGAATTCAAAACACATCTGCAATGTTACATTAACCCTACCATATGCACAAAACCACATAAGTAGACAACTGCTTAAGCAGTTTTACAAAAATGGGTATCAAAACCATGGGCCAAAACCATCTCATAAACATATGGGTCAAAAAACCAGCCCATATGAGAAAAAACATGTTTCCCGGTATATCGGGCACATTTTAAGTCCAAAATGTTTGTATCTCGGGGGTTGTTGCCCCCGAACCTCGGCGAGACAATTGTGGAAATTGTACAGTAATCTTAGTGTACAGTCTTCAACACTTTATCACATGAAAATAGGCTCCACAACCTAACAATATCCCACTTGGAGACTACTTTTCCTCTGAGCAAGCTTCTCAACCCTTCACTAGTTTCTGTGAAGACCAACCAAAGCTAAACACAACTTCAGTTTTTCCCTTGTGACCACCTTGGTCATCATGTCTATAGGATTCTGACTGGTATGAATCTTCTCCAGCTTCAACTTCTCTTCCTCCAAAGTTGTCCTGATGAAATGGTACCTTAATTATATATGCTTCGTCCTAGAGTGGAAAGCAGAGTTCTTAGCTAGGTGTATATCACTCTAACTATCACTATGCAACTTTCCTTCCTCCTTATGTCCCAACTCCTCAAGAAATTTATGTAACCAAATCATTTTTTTTTTCTTGCCTCTGTGGCAGCAACATACTCAGCCTATGTGGTTGACAAAGCCACCAGCTTCTGTAGTCGTGAAATCCAACTCACTGTTGTCCCACCTACAGTGTAAACATAACCTGTCATGCTCCTCCTGTTGTCACATATCTACATCTCCATAAACCATATCTTAATCTGGTGTCTAACCCACTATAGCACAAAAATTTCCCCATGGTCCCTCTCAAATACTGAAGGATCCACTTTACTACCTGTCAGTGATCTCTACCTGGATCACTCATAAATCTACTCAGCACTCCCACTGCATGGGCAATATCAGGCCTAGTGCACACCATGGCATACATCAAACTACCAACCGCTGATGAGTAAGGTACCTTGGACATCTGGTTTCTCTCCTGCTCTGTCTTGGGACACTACTCCTTTGATAACTTGAAATGGCCTACCAAAGGAGTCCCAACCAGTTTAGCATCCTGCATATTAAACCTCTCCAAGACCTTCTTAATGTACTCTTCCTAAGATAAAGTCAGCTTCCATTCCTTCCTATCCTGAGATATCCTCATACCAAGGATTTTTTTGGCTTCCCCCAAATCCTTCATGGAAAAGGATTCACTTAGTTGCTTCTTGAGTACTTTTATTTCCTACATGTTTTTACCTGCAACCAACATATCATCCACATACAAACACAGGATAATATAACTTCCATCCTCAAATTTCTTTGTATACATGCAATGGTTAGAATGGCATCTAATATAACCTTGCTCCATCATGAAGCTATCAAATTTCTTATACCATTGACGTGGAGCTTGTTTCAAGCCATACAAGCTCTTCTTCAGTTTGTACACCATCTCCTCTTTACCTTTGACCTCATAGCCCTCTGGCTGTTGCATATATAGATCCTCCTCCAAATCACCATGGAGAAATTTGCATTATTTACATCAAGATTCTCTAAGTGCAAGTCTTCTGGTGCAACTATTTCAAGAACAGAACTAATAGAAGTCATTTTTACCACAACAGAAAAAATCTCATCAAAATCTATACCTTTTTTCTGTGCAAACCCCTTGACCACCAACTAGGCCTTGTATCTTTTCTTGCCTCCTTCCTCTTTGAATCTGAAAAACCCACTTGATCTATAATGCACTTTTACCTTCGGGTAGCTTCACCAAATCCCATGTCTGGTTCTCCAT
Organism: Taxus chinensis; assembly: GCA_019776745.2. Taxonomy (NCBI): domain Eukaryota; kingdom Viridiplantae; phylum Streptophyta; class Pinopsida; order Cupressales; family Taxaceae; genus Taxus; species Taxus chinensis. Next base: position 251,100,399 of record CM034155.1, on the reverse strand, counting down.
GGGAGTCTAATGCTCCTCATCTCATGGCTTGCTCCCAGTTCTTCCTAGCATCTACTTGCATTGCTTCATCAAATCTCTCTGGCTCTCCACTATCAGTAAGTAATAAATAATAAAGAGAAAGAGAAAAACATGTAAGTTCTCTTCTTACACTAGAAGACGTCCTCATTATAGGAGTTTTTGGTTCCTGTTGAGGAGGTTCCTAAACTGATTCATGTGTCACTTTCCCATCCAGAAGATCCTCTACCACTGCATATTCTTTCTTGGATTCTTCCCTATTTTCCTGTAACTATTGCTTATACATGACTTTCTCATTAAATACCACATCCCTAGATCGAATGATTTTCTTGTCCTCAATACTCCAACATTTATATCCAAATTCATCACCACCATAACCAATGAAAGTACATTTTTTGATTTAGCCTCTAGTTTGGTCATATCATCCTTTTCTATATGGAAAAACACCTCACATCCAAAGACTCTAAGAAATGAATAATCAACTTTCTTACCATACCAAACCTCCTCAGGTATGCCTCCATCCAAGGCACTCGAGGGTCCTCTGTTTATCAAGTACACAGTTGTGCTCACTACTTCTGCCCAAAAAAAAAAGGTAGTCCTACATGTAACCTCATGCTCCTAGCACGTTCCATTATTGTTTTGTTCATCCTTTCTGACATCCCATTCTATTGTGGAGTTCCTGGAACCATCTTTTGCCTACAGATTCCATTTTTAGAACAATAATCATCAAATTCATTGTTGAATATTACTCCCCTCCATTATTTGACCTGAGAAATTTTAGCTTAATACCTGTTTCATTCTCTACCAAGGCTTTCTATTTAACAAAAGTGTCAAATACATCAGATTTGTTTCTAATACAATAAACCCAAACTTCCCTTGTTTCATCATCAATAAAAGTAACATAATAACTTGAACCCCCAGGAGATGATACCTGAGCCAACCCCCATACATCAGAATGCACTAGCTCTAACTTACTCTCTTTCTTTATAGGTCCAACCTTGAGAAACCTTACTCACTTATGTTTCCCATATATGCAGTCCTCACAGAACTCCAAACTTGTTTATGTATATCCAGGAAAATCCTTCTTTATGATCTCCATGCCTTTATGGCTCATATGACCGAGCCTATAGTGCCACAATGTTGTATCTACTTCTGAAGCCACAAGATTTCAAACATTAATGTTATAAGTGGTTAAATACAAGGTTCCAACCTTCTTACTTCTTGCCACCACAAGAGCACCCTAGGTAACCTTCCAAGATTCCATTGTAAATATCACAGTACAACCGTCACTTCCCAATTGCCCTGCCGATATCAAAATCCATCTTAATGTAGGCATATGTCTGACATCTTTTAATAGCCAATTATTTTGATTCTACATCTTAACCTGAACAGAACCTTTTCCAACTATGTTGTAGGGCTCATCATCACCAAGAAAAACATGTGCAAAATTTCCTTGAACATAATCAACAAAATAATTCCTATGTGGAGTAGCATGGAAAGAATCCCCGAATCTAGAACCCAAGATTCAGTAATATTGTACAAAGAAAAAATCAAAGCATCCTGACATACATTACCCGTTGCCACATTTACCACCTTTTTTTCTTCCTATTATTTCTTCTTGTCCCAAAGTTCCCAACAGTCCTTCTTTGTATGCCCAGACTTTCCACAATTCCAGCATACTATCTTGCTTTTGGATTTTGACCTTGCCCAATCCTTTGATTTTCCACGGCTTCCTCTATTCTTCTATCTCCCTCTAGTTTCCACTGTCAAAGAATTCCCTGAAGTAGAAGATTCCCCAGAGCTTTTTCTTCACATTTCCTCACTTAGAATCACCCCTACAACATCCTCAAACTTCAAATTTGAGTTAGCTGGAACCGAGTTTCTTACCACCATTACCATGCTATTCCAACTCTTAGGTAAAGAGCACAGAACTAATAAATCCCTAACTTCTTCATTAAATTCTATTGTAACTGAAGATATCATATTTAAAACTATATTAAAATCATTTAAATGATCTGTACTGAACCATTCTCAAACATCTTCATATTAAACAACATTTTCATTAAAAATATCTTATTAGAGGCAAAGGGTTTTTCATACAACTTCCCTAATGCATCCATCAGTTCTTTTGTAGTCTTTTCCTTTGAAACATTAAATAATACCGAAGATGCAAGACACAACTGGATTGTCCCAAGTTCCTTCCTATCCAAAAAATCCCATTCCGCATCCGTCATGCTCAAGGGTTTGTTCACCTTCTTAGATAATGGAATATAAAGATCCTTCTGATAAAGGTAATATTCCATTTGCATCTTCCAAAGACTGAAATTATGCCCGTTGAATTTATCAACCATTGATCTTCCATCATCTGCCATAGCTCCCACTCAAGATAAAACTTTCCCTATGATTCAACACTTCAACAAACCAAACCAGGATCTGATACCAATTGTTAGGAAATAAGGGATAAAATATGTGGAATAATCCCTCACAAAATCACAACAGTAGAAACTAATATGCAGAAAATATTACAGATCTCAAATAAAAGTGCAAAATAAAATAACACAACACAAAGAGATAGTATTTAATGTGGTTCACCCAATTTGGGCTACGTCCACCAAGAATCACTTGCTCATATTTTATTACAAGCCACTGATCTCTCAATACAATACCCATATCTGTTTGGAGCTATGCTCAACAAACTCTACAGAATTCACACCTGAATTCAAAACACATTTGCAATGTTACATTAACCCTACCATATGCACAAAACCACATAAGTAGACAACTTCTTAAGTAGTTTTACAAAACTATGGGTATCAAAACCATGGGCCAAAACCATCCCATAAACCTATGGGTCAAAAATCCCACCCATATGAGAAAAGAACATTTTCCGGTATATCGAGCATGTTTTAAGGCTAATTTTTTTTCTCGGGGCCCGGCCCGGCCCCAAACCCTGGCGAGACAACTATCGAAAGTGTACAATACTCTTAGTGTACAGTCTTCAACACTTTCTCACATGAAAATAGGCTCCACAACCTAACATCCATTATTACCAATTTTTCCATTTTGTCAAAATTTTCGCTTTTGATTGTTTTCCACTTGAAGTAGTGTCTTGAGATACAAGAAACCAAATTTTCCTCGGAATTACTATTTTTAATAAGCTATATGGTATGGAATTACTAAAAATATAAAGTGGTATTTTGGGTGTCAGTTTAGAATGAAACAAATTGTAGAAGTTTACATATTTCATTTCAAGGCTTTGCTCCGATTTTTGAGAGATTCTAATCGCCGGGTTTTTGTAGATCTGAGAAAAAGGTGATTTTTATCTAGAAAATTCATTTGGATATAAAAAATAAATTATGTAATGAATGGTTCCATGCAAATAATATCTTAAATTTTTTCCCACAAGGAATCCTTGGTTAAAATTTGGTGACAAACGGAGTTCGGGAGCATGAGTTATGAACAAAACTAGATTTTGACATCTAGGGCATGGGAGGAGTTTTTTGTGTTTGAATGTTATGAACCAGCTTTAAAAAGTGCTTTAATGGCTGAAAATTTGGTTGTTTTAAGTTTTATGTTGTGTTTTGAGTTATAAGTGGTGGGAATCATGAGTGAATGTATTTATGAAGTGGGAGATGGAAGGAAGAAGCACATGGTGGAAAAATAAGGGGAAAAATGGAGAGGTGGAATTTTGAATGTCCCATGCACCATAGGTGCATGTTGTTGGTGCTCATAGACTCCAAAAATGTGCCCAAGGTGCATGGTGGGTAAAAACGTGCGTCATACACTTGAATGGATGCAAGGAATGTCATGCACATCACACTTTCGAGCCTTTTTCTTTTTTTTTTCTCTTAAATGACATGTACATGCATGTGGGGGGAATGGACCAATAGGGGCATGACGCAATTTTGGGGTGCATGATAAATTTAAAAGTTTTCCTGAGGTACTTGTGGGGGGGGGGTGGTTGGGTAAAGTGTGCCCAAGGGAAGATAGGGGGCCACCACAACTTAAAACACCCACTTGACTCATAAAGTGCACTTTTTAGCCAATCATCTTATGTTTCTTCATTGGGAAAGCAACCAATGAGAGTGAGGAGAAATTTTGGAGTGAATTTGCACCTGAAAATTGTTCCCAAGGTGCATGGGGGTTGAAAAGTGCGCCTAAGCACTCAAATGTTGCATCCGAGCATGGTTTGGACTTGAAACTTGTCCACTATAATGTCTCCTTCTCCCCATAGTAAATAATTAACAAAATTTTGAGAACAAATATATGAATATTCATCTAAACACACCAATGAATCCAAGGAGACCATTTATAAGTCATGAAAATGAATTATTCAATAAATTTTATCCATACCTTCAATTTTTCCTCGAGCTGCACGCTGGTGAGAAAAGTGGAAAGAAAGGTTTTAAACCACCGCAGAATAAACCATACTATGTATCATCAAGAGTATTAAAAATTCCCTCACTTGATATTTTTTTAGGCTCCTTAGTATTCCAAGAATGTCTAGAACCTTTCAATCACATTTCACCACACGTAATAGGATTCTTCACTTACACTGTTGGATCAATCCATCAAAATTTGAAAGATAGAATCTCTTGAAACCTTTTGTAATGTGAAGCATGACTTCTTATATTTTTAATGAGTATCTGATCACCTTATGATTCATCTTGAGGATTATGATATGTTCTGAACAAGAACAACAAGAATAGCTTTTTTAGTGCTTTCATTTCCTTACACCAAGCTAAAAATAACCCGATATTGCATAGCTTTTTCCTAGTCCTGATTTTCTTCCCAAAACTTTCCTAAACTACCTAAAATGTTTACATAGCTCTACTAAACAATTTCCAGGTGCTTTTTCTCTTCCCCATACATTCCCGGGGGGTGCTTACCAAGTGTAAAAATCCTGAAAATAGATCTTTTCATGCCTCTGGGAGCGTTTCTCTTTAGAGGTTTTTGAATGAAACCTTGAATTACTTTCCACTAGCTTACCTACATGTGAAACACACTTTAAAAATATGGTTAACACATCCCTCTTGACCATTATGGGGTTTACATAGTTAGCAATTGGTTGGAGGGTAGGTTTACATTACCCAGTTCATGGATTTTTGAGTGTGTGCTTAGTTGTCATGGATATGTTTTTCAAATTTTTATGCTAGAAACTTAGCATGACAGCAATTGGCTCTATCTTGGGGAATTGTTTTGGTTTGAACACAGTGATAACAAAGCAAGTAGGAACCTCAGAATCTCCTGACACTAAGATGACCAATTCCTTATACAAAACCTTATCCATTAGGTAAAAAGAGTTTTCATTCAACTCACACAAGCAAGGAACAAAACAAACACATGACATAAATGGAATCACACAAAGCGGAAAAAAAACACACCACACAACAGGGAAAAACAAAACATACCTAAATCACTTATGGTACATGTGGGGGACAACCCACTTTCTATGCAGTGATTCTTCTTGGAATGTGTTATAGGGACATGGGTAACTTCAAATGATGATGTTCTAGAAACCATTCACTAGTTTGATGAAATAAGAACCCCTCCTCAATTGTTTTGGAATTGCTAGTGTTGCGAACTTGGTGCACATATCATCTCACGTTATTTCTCCATAAACCCACATGCCACAAAGTGCATGCTATTCATTCTACTAAAAATATTGATCCTTTCTTAATGATGTATTCTCCTATCAATTCAAGTTTAGTTTCTGTGATATACAATTTATGATCAAATTCATATATCTTGACCTCTGCTTATTGAGTTCTTATATGGACCTTATGTCAATATGGTAAGAAGCACCATTACCAATACTAGATTACTCTTTATCATTAATCATAGGATCTCTGAACCATATACCTAATATAACTTTACATTGATTGTCATCATTCACTCCAAGAACCTTCTTCATACATTTCTTCCTTGAGATGTTGTATTTTCTATACCCTCTGTCATGTCTTGTTCAAGGCCTTTGATGAAGACTGTTGTGTAATAGTGAACTAAGGAGATTCTATCACACCTTTATGAATACCACGAGATCACTCCATTGTTCCCTTCAATTCCTTATTAGACTTTAATTAATTAGATGGAGATCAATTTAACCATAATTTGAAGAAACTCTGATTATATAGTCCACTAATGAGCTTAAATTTGGGTTGTACTGTACAAGTGGGTAGGAAGGAGTTTCTTACTCTCTATAAACCATCATGAATATATCAAAAATTCTCTAATAACTCATTAATATAATCATCAAGTTTTAAGTCATCAAAATTTACCAGAGTTGTATCGAATCTCACTTGCTCAGCTCGTTGTTTTACACCCTCAACTCAGAAATTTTGTCTTGTACATATTTTACTACACATGGCCAATTGATCTAAAAATTTGAAATATTTTAGAAGTATATACAAATAACATATGTTACAAATTTCATACATTTTCGTTATAGCATTTGAAATTTATGACTATTTATTGGGAAGACATTACGTCAACTAGTTTGCATGCATCCTTGTTATTAAAATTTCTATCATCAAGAACTTTTTTATGGAGCATCCAAATTTTTTGAAACATTTTCCAAACTCAAGAGGAATGTTCTTAAATTATTTGTTCCAAATTTAATAACTCAAATCTTTATGGTTCATTCCCAGCTATCCATACCTCTCCATTTATTTCTTCTTCACAAATGTTGAAACTCTACTTCTTCAAGACTGTAAGGTAATAGTTAGCCATTAAGACATCATTTCACCATGGAAATAGCATGAGAAATCTAAGAGTCTATTAATGCATTTTCAAAACCATTATTACAATTTTAAACATGATAGATTATCGAAATTTTACATCAAATACCTTTCATTTCTCTGCTCCGTTTTCTCCACAATGCCTGAAATTTCTGTCATGAACTACTCTTTTCACACTTAACGGTTCAGTTTGAAACTTTGGGAAATTATTCTACTTATCAAGAAAAAAAATTCCTCAATTTTATAGAAAATTTTCTATTTAGAATGAGAGATATCGATTTCCCTAGTTCAGGGCAGTGAGCACACATTTAACTATAAAAACTTTATAATGCATCATCAAGAACTAGCATTAATTTGTGTATGTTTAAAATCACCTTATTCAAATAATATAAATAACAGTAAGTTCTAGGATCTCAGTTTCCATGACCATAGGTTTTACAAGCTACTACCCAATGCTAAATCCTTCCACAGTCCTAATCAACATGCTAGAACATCTAAAACAGAGACAAAGTCTCCTATGCTACTATATCACTAGACATTACAAGAAGAATTCATAGATATAAAGAACTCACAAGATTCAATTTATCTTATTTATACCTGTAACTTTTTCATACATCACCATTCCATTACATCTACTCTTATATCTTCTCAATATTAACACCTCCATGTAATTTTCTTCCAGTTTCTAATTCCCCATGTTGAAAGTTTGAGCTTTTCTCCTTATTTTTAATAGCTTGGTCTGGTTGTTAGGTCCTTATCTTGGTCTAAATTCCTTCATTAGGAGATATTTTCTCTTTTCTAAACATGCTAGAAAGAAGGAATCAGTTGTTCCAACTTTAGAAACAATCTTTATAAGTCATACTGACTTCCCTGGTTATTATAACTCCTTACCTATGTAGCATACTCATGAAAATCACACCTAAACCTCACTTTCCTTCTTTTACTCACATATAAATGAGGATTTTACATGACAAAGGTAACTATTGAAATTCCAACCTCACAAGATGGAGGGAAAACATTAAAATCTTAATACATGATCTAGTGCCTCAATAAGGCTTATTCAAACTTATTAGTGTTCTTCAAGAATTTAGATGATTCTCCTGCATCAGATGATTCCAGTAGAAAAGATTTGAACTCCAATTCAAATGAAATAATTTTTTTCCTCCTTTGGTCTTCACTGTATACCTGGATCCCAAGGTCTTATTGTCAATGCCAATGCATATATTTCTTTGAAATGGTATTTACCTCTCATTTTCTTTCTTTTCTTTCTCTTTTTGTATGTTATTCTTCTCAGCGCTTTCTCATCTTCACAAGTCCATGCCTCAACTTCATCATCATATGTGTCTTCAATGTTTTCTTATGCTTCTTGATTTATGAATTCTTCGATTGAATTTGGTGCTTGCTTTCTCTCAACACCTTTTGAACCTGCATTCATAACAACAAAGGAAAGATTAGATGTAAAACTTTTGGGCCATACTACCTCTTGAGTGACTTTAGGGTGCTGATAATCTTCATTTCTTTTTGTTTGTTCATCGACCATGTTCAAACTGGTATTTTTCATTTTTTTCTCCTCTTGTTTTGCCTCTTCCTCGTGATGACAATAGAAATTCGTAGTCTGATCTGAGCTTAAACACATCCCCTTAGAAGGATATATTAATTCTTCTATCCTTTTCAATTCCTCATTTAAAGCTACATCATCCATCTCATCATAGATTTCATCAAATTTAGGTACTAAAGCTTTGTTTTCATCCTCTATACCCTATTTCATATCAGCATAATCTTCCATTTCCTCATGTTTCAAGAAGTTATCATCACATTTATTCAACATGTTTTCATTTTCCATCCTTTCTTGATCATGACTATGATTTTCATCATCAATTATAGAGTTTTCACCCTGTTGCATGTTAGTCCACTCATTCCACATCTCATTATTTAAACTGATTTGAGAAGATAAATCATAAATATTTTCATAATCATTATCAAAAAAATCATCACAAGCAATCTCTTTACCTTTCATCTTCCTGGTATACCTTTTATGATTTTTGTCTTCATGGAATACCTCTTCCATGCTTATCACTTCATCCTCATGCTCATGTTTACTTGAACATGCTTCAATTCTTCTCCACAAGCTTCTAGGTGCAATTATCATCCTTTCACCATCTACATCTTCTTGAGATGTTTCACCACCACTTCTCATGCTCTTAGGCATCCATACTTGTGTCTTCATCTTAGCATCTAACTTCTTGAGCCATTTAGGTACTATATAACCATGCTTTTGTGCCAACATTGAAAGATCAACTATATTTGTCTTTTTATCATCTTGTCCATTTGCATGCTTATCAAAAATATGAGAAAAATCAGACTTAGAAATCAAACCTTCCTTTTCAATTACTTTTTGTTTAGGTGTATACTTTACTACCCACTTAGGAACTATGCATCCATGATCAAATTCTTCACTTGATGTCTTCATAATCCTCATTTCTTCTCTAACCTATACATCAACAACTATATGTTCAATAGAAAAATCCACATTTTCATTCACCTTTACCTTCTTGACAGGCTACTCCATGGATTCTTTGGTTTGTTTTGCTTCTTGTTTATTTGCACCATCTTCTTATTTCATGCATGGCTGGTTACTAGCTTCCTCTAAGTGATCCTTGGTATCATGGACCTCATATTCATTTTCCTTTTCATCATTTACTGATCCAAAGTCTGCAATACATTCCTCATGCATTGAGTAATGCATCTCTTCTTTTAGGTAGGTAGCAACAATCTCCACCTTTCTTTTGGCACATTCACTTGTGTGCTTGGTGACTTCTCCTGCACCAATCTTATCATTTTCCAAGGTCTTTCTCTTGACCTTATTAATAAAGCTGCCTATCACTGCATTTACCCATCCAAAGACAACATTAGAAATAAAAACAAGAGACCAAAAGGTCCCCATGAATGCCTCTTTCATAGACATTCTCATCTTTTCAAGTGCTCTTCTTAGCACTTCACCTTCTCTTTTCAATTCTTCCATTTTCTTCTTCTTCTTATCCACAATGAGAACCTTCTTTATCACCTCTTCATCTTCACAAGGTGGCTCACTTTTCTTCGTCTCTCTTTTCATGACAATCATCTCTTGCCTTATTTTCTTCATAAGTAGCTTAACTAGCCACTTTATTCTCTTCCTCTTCCTCCATCCAACTCCTTGGATTGGTATCTTCATCATGGTGTCCATCATCATCTCTATTTCTTCAATTCTCTTTCTAATCTTCTTGATTTCTTCCACCTCTCTTTGGTGTTTCTCTTCTCTTTGATTTCTCTTTTTCTCTTCCTTTCTAGAGAGTTCTCTCATCACTCTCCACACTGTCTCTATCTCTATCTCTATTTTGTATCTTTCTTAAGTGTCTTTCACCTCGAGATCAAATAATTTATTGGATCTTCTATGGCTATGAAGATATTCTATACTCCTCCTTTGAGCTTCACTAGCTCTCTTGGCTTCTCTTCTTCCTAAGCCTTCATGGCTTGTTGTCTTTCCTCACAAATCCTACAATATATGTATATAAACATTCATTAATATCATTAATAACAACATACATTAAATATCCTTTCAATCATGAATCATATGTGCATATTAACAAAAGGATAAGAGAATACAATGGTACCAGCCTCTTTGATACCAAAATACGGTGCACATCTCAGCTCAACTATTCTAGATGAACATATCATGTTCTTGCTCCACAAACCCACATGCCACAAAGCACATGTTATTCATTCTAATAACAAGATTGATCCTTTCTTAATGATGTATTCTCACATTAATTCAAGTTTAGTCTCTGTGATATACAATTTATGATCAAATTCCTATATCTTGACACCTTTGTTTATTGAGTTCTTAAATGGACCTTATGTCAATATGGTAAGAAGCAACATTACCAATACTAGATTACTCTTGATCATTAAGCATAGGATCTCTAAACCATATACCTGATATGACTTTACATTGATTGTCATCATTCACTCTAAGAACCTTCTTCACACATTTCTTCCTTGAGATGTTGTCTTTTCTATACCCTCTGTCCTATCTTGTTCAAGGCCTTTGATGAAGACTGTGGTGTAACAATGAGCTAAGGAAATACTATCACACATTTATGAACACCTTGAGAGAACTCCAATGTTCAATTCAATTCCTTATTAGACTTTAATTAATTAGATGGAGATCAATTTAACCATAATTCGAAGAAACTCTGATTATACAATCCACTAATGAGCTTAAATTTGGGTTGTACTAGCAGTGGATTGGAAGGAGTTTCTTACACTCTATAAACCATCATGAAGATCTCAAAAATTCTCTAATACCTCATTAATATCATCATCAAGTTTTAGGACATCAGAATTTACCAGAGTTGTATCGAATCTCACTTGCTCAGCTCGCTGTTTTACACCCACGACTCAAAAAAATTATATCGTGTACATATTTTACTACACATGGCCAATTGCTCAAAAAAAATTACATCTTTTAGAAGTCTATACAAAGAACATACATTCCAAATTTCATACATTTTCGTTGTGGCATTTGAAATTAATGACTTGGGCAGACATTACGTCAACCAGTTTGCATGTATCCTCGTTATTAAAAAAAAATTCATCGAGAACTTTTTGATGGAGCATCCAAAAATTTTGAAACCTTTTCCAAACTCAAGAGGAATCTTCTTAAATTATTTGTTCCAAATTTTAGAACTCCGATCTTTATGGTTCATTCCCAGCTATGCATACCTCTCCATTTATTTCTTCTTCATAACTGTTGAAATTCTGCTTCTTCAAGAGTGTAAGGTAATAGTTAGCCATGAAGACATCATTTCACCATGGAAACATCATGAGAAGTCTGAGAATCTATTAATGTATTGTCAAAACCATTATTATACTTTCAAACATGATAGATTATCAAAAAAAAATGCATCAATTACCTCTCATTTCTCTGCTGCGTTTTCTCCACAATGCCCAAAATTTCTGTCATGAACTGCTCTTTGCACACTTAACGGTTCGGTCTGAAACTTTGGGAAATTACTTCTACTTATCAAGACAGATTTTTCCTCAAATTTATAGCAAATTCCGCTGGTTAGAATGGGAGATATCGATTTCCTTAGTGCAGGGCAGCGAGCACACATTTAACTATAAAACTTTATATCATCAAGAACTAGAATAAATTTGTGCATGTTTAAAATCACCTTCTTCAACTAATCTAAATAACAACAAGCTCTACGATCTTGGTTTCCATGACCGTAGGTTTTACAAGCTGCTGCCCGGTGCTAAATCCTCCCACAGTCCCAATCAAGATGCTAGAACATCTAAAACGGAGACATAGTCTCACTTGATACTGTATCACTAGACATTACAAGAAGAATTCATAGATCTAAAGAACTCACAAGATTCAATTTATCTTATTTATAACCGGAACTCTGTCATACATCACCATCCCATTACATTTGTTCTTATATCTTCTCAATATCAACACCTCCATGTTATTTTCTTCCACTTTCTAATTCCCCCTGCTAAGAGTTCGAGCTTCTCTCCTTATTTTTAATAGCTTGGTCTGCTTGTTAGGTTCTTATCTTAGCCTAAATTCCTTCATTAGGATAGATTTTCTCTTTTCCAAACATGCTAGAAAGAAGGAATTAGTTGTTCCAACTTTAGAAACAATCTTTATAAGTCATACTGACTTCCCTAGTTATTGCAACTCCTTACCAACGTAGCATACTCATGACATACCTGATATGACTTTACATTGATTGTCACATTCACTCTAAGAACCTTCTTCAACACAAATTTCTTCCTTGAGATTGTTGTCTTTCTATACCCTCTGTCCTATCTTGTTCAAGGCCTTTGATGAAGACTGTGGTGTAACAATGAGCTAAGGAAATACTATCACACATTTATGAACACCTTGAGAGAACTCCAATGTTCAATTCAATTCCTTATTAGACTTTAATTAATTAGATGGAGATCAATTTAACCATAATTCGAAGAAACTCTGATTATACAATCCACTAATGAGCTTAAATTCGGGTTGTACAATAGCAGTGGGTAGGAAGGAGTTTCTTACACTCTATAAACCATCATTAGGATATCACAAATGCTCTAATAACTCATTAATATCATCGTCAAGTTTTAAGACATCAGAATTTACCAGAGTTGTATCGAATCTCACTTGCTCAGCTCGCTGTTTTACACCCACGACTCAAAAAATTTATATCGTGTACATATTTTACTACACATGGCCAATTGCTCTAAAAAATTCATCTTTTAGAAGTCTATACAAATAACATACGTTCCAAATTTCATACATTTTTGTTGTGGCATTTGAAAGTTATGATTATTTTTTGGGCAGACATTACGTCAACTAGTTTGCATGAATCCTCGTTATTAAAACATGAGAAGTCTGAGAATCTATTAATGCATTGTCAAAACCATTATTACACTTTCAAACATGATAGATTATCGAAATTTTGCATCAATTACCTCTCATTTCTCTATTGCGTTTTCTCCACAACGCTCAAAATTTCTGTCATGAACTACTCTTTGAAAACTTAATGGTTCGGTTTGAAACATTGGGAACTTACTCTACTTATAAAGACAGATTTTTACTCAAATTTATAGTGAATTCCGCTGTTTAGAATGGGAGATATCGATTTCCCTAGTTTAGGGAAACAAGCACACATTTAAATATAAAAACTTTATAATGCATCATCAAGAACTAGAATAAATTTGTGCATGTTTAAAATCACCTTCTTCAACTAATATAAATATCAGTAAGGTCTAGGATCTCCATTTCCATGACCGTAGGTTTTACAAGCTACTGCCCAGTGCTAAATCCTTCCATAGTCCCAATCAACATGCTAAAACATCTAAAACAAAGACATAGTCTCATTTGATACTGTATAACTAGACATTACAAGAAGAATTCATAGATCTAAAGAACTCAAAAGATTTCATTTATCTTATTTACACCTGCAACACTATCATACATCACCATTCCATTACAATTTTTCTTGTATCTTCTCAATATCAACACGTCCATGTAATTTTCTTCCACTTTCTAATTCCCCCTGCCGAGAGTTCGAGCTTCTCTCCTTATTTTAAATAGCTTGGTCTGGTTGTTAGGTCCTTATCTTGGCATAAATTTCTTCATTAGGAGATATTTTCTCTTTTCCATACATGCTAGAAAGAAGGAATCAATTGTTCCAACTTTAGAAACAATACTTATAAGTCATACTGACTTCCCTAGTTATTACAACTCCTTACCTGCGTATCATACTCATGACAATCACACCTAAACCTCACTTTCCTTATTTTAATCACATACAAATGAGGATTTTACATGAAAAAGATAACTATTCAAATTCCAACCTCATAAGATGGAGGGAAAGCATTAAAATGTTAATGCATGGTCTAGTGCCTCAATAAGGCTTATTCAAACTTTAATTAGTGTTCTTCAAACATTTAGATGATGCTCCTGCATTAGAACTCCTCTTGTTTATCCATGCTGATAATTTTTTTAATCTTTTATCCCATGATTGTCATACATATGGTTCTCAATTGTATCAACCTTGTCACATTTATCATTAGTCTCGTTCTTGGGCATTTGATCTTCACCTGTCTATTTTTCCATGGTCATTACCCCTATGGGATGATTCTTGATAGGCATTTTGAATCATTTCATATCATTAATGGCCTCTTTTTGAATTCTTGGTTGATCAATACATTCTCCTATCTTGTACATTACCTCATCAAGGCTTTCATGGGATGCGATGAGCTCCTCTTTGATAGACGATCATTACCCCTATGGGATGATTCTTGATAGGCATTTTGAATCATTTCATATCATTAATAGCCTCTTTCTGACTTCTTGGTTGATCAATACATTCTCCTTTCTCATACATTGCCTCATCAAGGCTTTCATGGGATGCGATGAGCTCCTCCATGATAGAGACATTATCTTCATATATGACACTATTTATGGGAGATTTAAACATATCATTTTGTTTTAATTAATCTTGTCTATAATCTTCTTCTCTGAAAGGGAAGGAGAAAATTTCATCTCCACATTCATGTGTATCAATGGATGTTTCAAGAGGATTATTGAGTTCATCATTTTGATCTATCTATAGACACCAAATTTGGGTCACACTACCCTTAGTCCCCTTTCAATCAGTTAATATAACATATTCACCTAACCACGAACCCTTTACCCCACATTCATGTTAATTTATTAATGCCCATCATCACATTATTTATTAATTTAATTACTTTAATTAGGTTAATTTACACCTCACCCAGCCACATCACCTAGACACCTCGCCATGGACTTATTCTTACCCTATTAATTAACTAAGACTCAGTCTCTACTTATCTTAACCAATTGGGACTTAGTCTAACCATAACATTAAATTCCTATTCATTCTCCAACAACACTCCCGCTTATCTAAGCACTAACCATCACTTGAGACCCGGTCTAACAAGTAGAGCACGCCAAAAATAGCCAAGATCTGCTATTTTTGGTAAACCTAGGATTTCCCGCCCTAACCGATGCTGATCAACCCACAACTGATGTCGGTCACCTTGACCATCATCAGTTACCATATATATAGTTTTGTAACCTTTTTCCCAGGATGGTCACTTTGAGTTTTAGGAGAGATCTATCTGCATTTAAGCACAAACTAGAGTTTTCTCAGCATTAAGACGATAGAATACATTCAGCTAGGGATCCATGCAAGTACCTGAGACTGATATGAAGGTATTGGCATTCACGGTAGCTCTTCGGGAAGCACTTCCGTGACACTGACCACCAAGTTCTTCACAAATCGACCATCACCATCCTTTAACCACCAAACTTGCATATACAAGTAAGTGTGTTTGATTTTACATCATTTCTATACCACTTAAATAGGTTCTTTATATTTTTGTTATTAGATCTTGTTCTTCCCTACATTCCTCCATGCCCACCTTCTTGCCCATCTACCTATCCAACAACCCCTAGCCTTATGGCTCTCCCTACCTCTCCTTTATACCTTCCCGAGTCTTCCTCATATTATTACAAACCTAATCATCCCTCCTTCACTCTCTGTGTAATCACAAAGAAGCCCAAAATTACCTTTTATCAACTTTCACCAAATTTCCCCTACCGATGCCAGTTACCTTAACCATCGTTGATTTCCCCTTCACCGACATTGGTCACTCGACTGATGTCGGTTACTACATCTCCTGTCAGACTTTCACTAAACTGACCTTAATACTCATAAAACCTCACAGGACCTTGCCAAAACCTGGTACCCCACCTATAACCTCACCATATACCTTCCCAAATCTCTATGCAGACACATAGAGAGCCTAGATACCTATTTCTAACATTCGACCACTCCCATAGGAATCTATATCGGTTATCTCAAGCCGGTATTTGTCATACACTGCCCAACGTCGGTCTCTATATCTAGTAGAATGCCTTAGACCAATAAGCCTCCTGATTCCCCAAATCAATCCTAAACTTCACCAATTCTTACCCAGACCCTGCTTGTGACCTCCATACCACGTACCCAGCTTGCAACCTAACCCGAGACCTTTACTAGTTTAATTATTAAAGCATCTAATTAGATTACCATTGATAGTAATCTGAGATACCTAAATCAAAACACTAGTATTATATTCTTTTAGTTGCATGTTCATTTACTTTATATTGAATTATATATATCAGTAGATTGACAACCGTTGAGGAAGTATCACACTTCTTGGATCTAGCTCACGCTGGGAAATCCACTAACCTTTTGCTATTAACTATGTTTTGTCGCCTTGATTTGTATTTCAGGTAGTTCCTCCTAGCCAAAAGGAAGCTCACACAATCAACTTGGATCAGGAAATCATATTTGTGTGCACAACCTTCAACCAACATTACAACATGTATTCCTCCTTGGCCTATTTACCCTTTTCTGTTGCATTAATCTACTAAGAATCCGATGAAACATTTTGGCACACCCGGTGGGACCCATCAGGGGTTATGTTTTATTTGTTTATTCCTAGGTAAAAATTGTGTGTTTATTTCTCTTTGAAAAGTATTCACGTCAATTTTCTTCTTTGGAATCTTCTCCTTATTTCTATTATCTAAAATAAATTGTGCTTTTGGTGCTTTAAAAAGAACACGTATTTCTTTCTACTGCATTACATTAGTGAAAGAGAATTCCCCTTCATGTTCTCCATTTTCTACATCGACCGTAATTGTGGATTTGGTCTTAAAACATTTGCATTTCATTCTAGTTTGTTGCATTGTATCTCACATTAATTAAGGGCAACTTATATGCTAGAAGTCATGCCCAACTAATGGTTGACTAATTCAATCTTAGTTCACTTTGCACACTCTCTATACCAAACCAATTAAAAAATTTACACATCTTCTTAAACATAATCCTACCTAGAAGAAGTTGTCAATGATCACATGATTAGAGGATTGATAGTGGGCACCCAACTGGTTTTTCTTTCTAGTCATTATCTCAGAGAAAGGACTACCCTAGCCAAAAATTTACATGAAACTATCGTTAGTTCTTGGATTTTCATAGGATACCTTCTATCAAACCAAAAACTCTGTTCTATTCACAAGTCAGTCCTAAATAACATAAGCTAAAACATAAAATTCACTAATAAGATTTCATGTTTCTTAGTTTTTACTTGATTTGTGTTTTGAATTGAGAGGTTGTTTTCTCCATTTCTTCTCTTCCTTTCACACTCCACAATCATAGTTGGTGTATTCTAACTGTTTCTGAGTGTGTCAGGGTTCATCATTACCATACTCAGATTTCTGGGTTGGTATTTTATCTAATCTAAGTCACTAAATCCCATTTTCCCTCATCTTTTCAAATTTCACAGTGACCGACATCGATCCAGCGACCGTCACTAGTTTACATCCAACCGTCATCATTTTACCTAACCATTGTCAGTTTCTTGATTTTTTGGATTATTCCACCAAAACAACACTCATCACATTTCTATTCTTTCTTAGGTTTCTCAGATACATCATCATACCTCTGGATCTTTGAAATCATTGTAAAATCTAGGTTTTACTTCATTTTCATCAGTTATTACCTCATTTGCAAAACTTTTGATTTTCTGCAATAACCGGTATCAGTCACCTGAACCATTATCAATCACCCTATATCATCATCATCGGTTAACCCAACTACCGTTGGTTTCTCTGTTTTAAATTTTTAATTAAAACAATATCATTTTTTACCTTCCGAAACTATTTTTCTCCATTTCTTCTATTTTTCTGTGTCATTTACAGAGAGCAGATTACCAATCCTATGCCAGCTCACATGCTTTTGACTTGTATTCAATCCAACGCCCTTATATTCTACGCAAGTCTTCAACCACTCCCACCTAGCCCATTGCCACCTTCCATCTTATCACCTATGGATCTTACTTAGCCCATTATCAACAATACCGGTGATGAGGAGCTCTCAAGACTCCTTGACCAAAACCTCGTTGCCTTATAATATTATCTCCCGCATTCATCCACTCGAGATTCATTAGGAAAACTGGTATACAACATGCATGTGTCTGTTCCCCTACCCTCACCCCCACTTCTGTGTTGGCTAGTACTAGCTCGGCCTTACCTTCTCTTTCACTTTACCACCCATAGTATCCCAACTTGACACCACATCATCGATATATGTAGCACCTACAACATCATTCACACTTTTGATGTCAATTTCTCCCATCATGTCAACCATTCCTTCATCAGCCACCTTGAGCATAGCCCCATATGCACCCACCACCTCGTATATACCTATTGCATCGCAACCACCAATGGTGTCGGTAACCTATACTCCATTCCAAAACATCATCCTCTCCATCCTGTATTCTTTACCTCCAATCAGTATAAGAATCACTACATCCACCTATCTTTTTATCGCCTATTCGGGATATTTTTCCCCTGCATCTATTCCCCCATCACATTTCTCGTACTCAGCACTACCATATACTAGAATTTCGTCCTCATCATACATTCACACTCTACCCCCTTATACTACTGGGGGTTCCCAGTCATCACAACCTACCAATGAACTTATTAAAATGATGATGGAAAAGATTTAAACATTGGAAGCATCGGTTCTGCTCTAGACCAACGCAGCTCTGAATGTGCAAAATCAGCCTAGGTACCTGTTGTTAGCAACACATACACCTTTTCAAGCTCCAGAAAAGTTTGCACCAAGTAAGGGACAGCAAAAGGAAAATTCATCCCCCTTCAACATCATCGATCAAATGAAGAAGACACATGTGAACATTTCCATGTGGGAATCACTGGCGATCCCAGGGCAATGAGATTTATTGCAAGCTGCAATGGCTAATTGGTTTGCCACAAATGTATCAAACCAGGGACATGAGAAAGTTCTCACTAATGCAGTACAATATGATGGGGACCAGACAAGGAAAAATTTGAAGCCTCCACCATTCTATGTTTCATTGATTGTTGGAAACCACTTGGTACACAATTACATGATAGATTCAGGAGCAAGTAGTTCAGTGATGCCAAAGCAAATAGCGGATCAACTGGGTCTGAAGTACGAGCCAGTGCTGAAAGGAGTAGTGCAACTAGATGGAACAGCAGTGGGAACAGTTGGGGTCATCAAAGGGTTAAGCCTAACACTACATTCATGTCCTAATGTTACAGTCTTGCAAGATGTGTCTGTAATTGACCTCCCGCCACTCTTCGTGTTGTGTTTATCAAGGGACTTCACTGCAAAGATCGGTGGATATTTATCTGCAGATTGGTCGCACATGATTTTCAAGACAAGGTATGGAGCTAAAGCAACAATCAGATCAGAATCAATTGCCAATTTCCATATTGAGCCTTATGTATCAAGTCCTATCAATGAAAATTGCTCAGCTTTTGATCAGGAGGAGTGTTCAAATGATCTAGAAACAAGTACTAAGGTCAAGGGAATTCCTGATTTAACTTTAGATGAATGGGCAAACAAGAGTCATGAATTTGACCCATATAAGGAAATTGAAGAATCTGAATTGGGTGTGTATTGTGTACATGAAGAAAATCCACCCATTCCTGACATCCTTCAGCCTAAACAAAAAGATGAAGACAAAGTTTGGAAATTATTCTTCGATGGTTCGAGAAGCAGACAAGGTGCTGGAGGTGGTGCAATGTTGATTTCGCCACAAGACATCTATTATTCAGCTTTTCGTTTCCATTTTTCTTGTTCAAACAACACTGCTGAATATGAGGCCTTGATTCATGGAATTCATTAGGCCAGGAAAAGGGGCATAAAGAACTTACAGGTGTTTGGAGATAGCGAGCTAATCGTCAACCAAGTTATAGGACAACATGCTACAAAGAACGACTTGCTAAGGAGCTACAAGAATAGAGTATGGGACCTCATTGAGGATTTCGAAGCTTTCAACATTATATCCATACCCAAGAAGAAAAATGAAGCCGCAGACAGGCTCGCAGCAGTTGGAGCAACGTTTGATGTGGTTGACAACATCAGAAGAGAAAAAACGCAGCCACATATCCATGTGGTTGTGAGGCCAGTAGTTCCAGATAACAACACAAGCTGGCAGGTGTTCTAGAATGATCAACAGATCGTCAATTTCTTGCAAGAAGAAGCTGAATTCTCAGCTAGGAATCAGGACAGGCTAGAGCAGCAATATGGAGATCAAGTGGTGCAGCTACGGAAAAACAAGCTTCCCAAGGGTTTAGTAATGTTGGAGTCTATCTTCAACCCTAACGACCAGTTTTGTAAGGAAAAGGCTAACATACAGGTCAAGAGAGAAGATTCAGAGCCAATTCTTGTTGGGGAAGGCAAAACACTTCAAATCGGTAAAGTGGCCACTGAACAGGAGAAATCAGATTTCATACAACTTTGCCAAGAATTTCCAGATGTCTTCGCTTGGAGCTATGAAGACTTAAGGGGATTCGATCCAAATTTGGCACAACATACCATAGAATTGGATCCAGATGCTAAGCCCGTCAGGAAGAAGTAGAGACCAGTCAACCCTCACATTGAGCCTCTAATGAAGAAAGAATTAAACAAGCTAATAGAGGCAAGCATTATATTCCCGATCAAACACTCGAGCTGGGTTGCGAACTTGGTTCCGGTCAGGAAGAAGAGCGGAGAAATTAGGTTATGTGTGGACTTCCGAGACCTCAACAGGGCATCTCTCAAAGATCATTACCCACTTCCTTCAATAGAACAAATATTGCAAGTAGTATCCGGTTCAGAGAGATTCTTTCTCCTAGATGGCTACTCAGGGTATAATTAGGTGATGGTGAAAGAAGATGATCAATTCAAGACGGCTTTCACCACCAAATGGGGGACATATGCCTACAAGAAGATGCCATTTGGGCTATCAAATGCTGAAGCCACCTTCCAAAGGGCAATGGATATGGCATTTAAGGGTTGATCAATAAAATAGTTCTAATATTCTTGATGACATCACTGTATTCTCAAAAGATGCAGTGGATCACCTCTTCATCTAAGGCAGGTATTTTCAGAGGTGCAAAAGATTTGGGGTATCATTGAATCCCAAAAAACGCATATTCTTGGCTCCCGAGGGAAAACTTCTAGGCCATATTGTTTCAAAGGAAGGATTGACGATTGACCCAGAAAGAGTTGAAGCAATTCAAGCATTGCCATTGCCAAGTCACAAGAAGGCTCTTCAAAGCCTCTTAGGAAGGATCAATTTCATCCGCAGGTTTGTTCCAAACTTCGCAGCTCTCGTAAAGCTAATAACGCTAATATTAAAGAAGAGTATGGCATTTAAGTGGACATCTGAAGGCAAGGCAAGTTTTGAGGCAATAAAAGAGGCTATATCTCAAGCCCCAACTCTCGTCAATCCAGACTTCTCTAGGGACTTCGTGTTATATGCCTTCGGTGGTGGAGACACAATTTCTGCAATCCTGGTCCAACAAAACAAAGGAAGATTAGAACAACCAGTTGCTTTCTTCAATCAAGGCTTGGAGAAATACGAAACAAGGTACTCTTTCATTGAAAAGCATGTCCTTGCAGTGATCAGGAGCTTAAAGAAATTCAAGCACCTAGTCTCGAACAACAAAATCCAATTATTGGTCTCTCATGCGGGAGTCAAGGACTTCCTTCTAAACAAGGATCTGAATGAGAAGCGTGCAGGATGGATCACTCGTGTCATGGAATATGACATCGAGATCAAGGTCACAAAACTAGTGCGTGGAAAGGGACTATGTGAACAGCTAGCCTTGAGTCAACAAGTTGAAGTAGGTGACGAAAATGAGACTACCTTGGTACTACAGGATGGTCAAGAACATGAAAATGATGATGTGCCTACTCCTTGTTGGACTCAGGATATGATACACTTCCTACAGACAGGCCTATGCCCTCCAGAAATGAGCAAAGCAAAGAGGAGATACTTTAGATTACAAGCCATTCCATATGTGCTTGTTAATGGTGTTTTGTTCAGGAAAGACATCAATAGAGTTGTATTGAGGTGCATGGGGACAGGTCAAATTGAGAGGGTGTTACGAGATTTTCATGATGGAGATTCCGGAGGACATTTCGCCCCACGAGTAACAGCTCTCAAGATAATGAAGGCAGGGTTTTATTGGCCCACAGTGTTCAATGACTGCTATACATGGATAAGAAAGTGCAATAAATGTGCACTCTTCACGAGAAAAGAAAGACTAGCAGCACTTCCATTGCACCCAATTTTGGTTGACCAACCATTTATGCAATGGGGATTGGACTTCGTCGGGGTCATCAACCCAAACTCAAGCCAAGGCCACAAGTGGATTCTCACGGCAACGGACTATTTCACCAAGTGGACTGAAGCAGTAGCGCTAAAAGAGGCCAACGAGTCTAATATACTAGAGTTTTATGAAGGAATCGTGACCAGGTTCGGTGTGCCGGCCACTATCATATCAGATAATGCATTGGCATTCATAGGTTCCAAGATTACAGAATGGGCTATCAAGAATGGAATCTATTTGAGCACCTCTTCAAATTATTACCCACAGGGTAATGGACAGGCAGAGTCCACGAACAAAAATTTGCTAAGAATCATCAGGAGGACTCTGGATGAAAATCAAAGAACATGGCATACCAGGCTAAAATCAGCATTATGGGCTGATAGAATAACACCGAAGAGGTCTACAGGCAATTCCCCTTACAAGTTGGTCTATGGAAAAGAGGCAGTATTGCCTATATCATTAGAACTGCCTGCATTAGAGTTCATGAAGCAATTGGAGTTGGCTGAGTTCGAACCAATGGAGGCTAGGTATGCAGAGTTGATGGAATTGGAAGAAATTAGAGAGCATGCAGCTCAAATGATTGAGAAAGATCAGGTCTTATTGAAAAGATGGTTTGATAAGAAAGCAAGAGCAAGGACCTTCTCGGAAGGAGACTTAGTTCTGAAATGGGATGCAGATCGGGCAAAACCGGGAAGGCATTCCAAATTTGATGCCATTTGGAGTGGCCCCTACATGGTCACAGGATGCAAAAATAGCAATGCCTTCCAATTGTCTACATTGGACGGAGAAGAACTTCCGATCCCAGTCAACGGAATCTACCTTAAACATTGCTACTAAAGAGAAAAAGTTCTACCCATGTAAATATTAGCCTAGTTTTCAATTCCTCTAAGTGCGTGTGTACATTGTCTTGTTGTAGTTAGGTTTCAGTTTCCCTAAGTGCTTTCGCACAGGTTTTGTTGCTCCTGGGTTGGTTTTCTACGGTTCAGCGTGTTCTCGGAGAAGGAGTTCAAGTATCAGATCGGTTTCAGGGTTGGTTATGACTCTGCGCCCAATGGATCGCTAAAAGGCCATTGATCTTCTACCTAGCAGGCAGGTAACCCCGTGAGTCGCCAAATTGTTGTATATATTTACCCCCCCCAGGTACATATGGATTAACGAAGGCAAGTTGGGTTTCGGAGGTGGAACCGCATGGTGGAAGAACATGTCGGAGGGGTGGACAAACCCGACAGCAAACAACATGTCGCAAGGGTTGGAAAACCCGACTCAAAGGGAAATCGGGTTTCAGGTTTCGGGAAACACGAAACATAAAGCATGCAGATTGCAAAGGATGTCCCGATGCTCGAGGGTTCTGCAAACCCGACAACAAAGGAAATCGGGTCTCCGAGTCAGGAAAACACGGCGTAGAAACACGGGGCGAAAACATGTTGCGCCACCTCCCAAACCCGATGCATATGCAAGTTACATCTCCGAACCCGAAACAAAGGAAAAACTTGGAAATAGCGGTGGAAGTGGGTTTCGGGAAAACACAAGCATCAAACACATGTCGAGCCATCCTCCAAGTCCGATGCAAATGCAGAGGAGAACCTCGAACCCGACAGGCAGAAGACCCTGACGCTGGAAATATTCAGATCGCCATAACTTTTCACAGGGAGCTCGGATTCACACAAGGTTGAACTTTTGGGAAAGCTCTCGGCATCCTCTACCGAACTACGACTAGATATATTTAATTGGGTGGGAACAACTTCTTAAAATGCAAAAATATAGTTCGCCATGTTTCGAGTTTGTTGAGTTTTTACCTACCACCATGGTTTGTGGAAGTTAGGTGCAGTTTTGGAGGTGGTTGGGGAAGCTCCGAATTCTTATCTTCTCCCTCATTTTCTTCCTATATATTGGTAAAGAGAGGCTCTTTAAAATGGTTGGGCATTTTTTTCTTTGCACCCTCCCTTCTCTCCTGCTCGCAAGAGAATTTGTGGAGTTTTCAAGCCTCCCATATGGATTGTAAAGTTTTTTTTTGCCTCTTGGCCATTGCAATGCATAGAATCGATCCTTGAGCAATATATGTATGTCTGTGATTGATTTTAAACCCTCTCATATATTCATTGCTGTTATTTTGGATCTCTCATTGCATTTTGGCTACCTGTGCATGGTATTGTATTGCATTTATGTGGTCTGTGTTTAACTTTGCAAAACGGGTGTCCAACATTCCTCGGTGCATCACCTCCATAATCTAGGTTTTATTTTATGCATTCTCTACCATGTCTCCTTGGCAAGTTAGATTAGGTTTTTGGTAAAACCCTCTACATTTTATTCGTGCATCTGAACAGAGGAATAGGAGCCGGCTTTCATCCGGAGATATTTTCTGATTTCGCAAGGTCCCACGCTTGGGAAAATCTCCATGTTGTGCAATCGCACTGATACTTTCAACCCATCATGTTGTAGAGTCCCATGGGTGCTGCGTTTCGACACTAACAATCACTCCTCACCATGTGGCATCTCTCACCACTTCATCACTTTCCTCTACACCCTCTACCACTCATCAAGTAGCTGCTCTCATTTTCTCTGATGACAACATTATACCTCTCTAATCAAATGATCCTTATCCCACCCTATTCATCTCCATCTACATTGATAATATACGTGTTCGACCCATTATGATTGATGGTGGTGCCAACATCAACATTAAATATTCCCATGCATGTAACTAAATGTGCATCCCCACCAATTGCATGCATAATAACCCAGTTATGTTACGTTCATTCAATGATACCATAACTTCAACCCTTAGCACCATCATTCTCCACATTTGTGTGGGCCCCCGTACCGTTCCAGAATTATTCTACGTCTTAGAGTGGGAATTCCAATATAGCTTGTTGCTAGGCCAACCTTGGATCCATGTCATGGTTTGTGTTCCTTTAACCTTACATCGTTGTGTAAAATTTGAACATGAATGACATAACTATATCGTTCCAGCTGACCCTTCACCATTCAAAACCAGTAACATGTTGTATATACCTAATGATGTTCTTATACCAGTTAAGGCATCTTCCACTGCCACCACCTCTCCTTCATGCACAACCCCTTCCACTAACATTTCCACTACCTCTCCCACACCTAACTCCTCTATTCCCACTACAGTCACAACATTTGAAGCTAACCCATCCACTAACCCATCTACTTCTCAACCACCCAATGCTTCTTCTTCTTCACCACCCAGTAATTCATCCATTTCCGTTATCCACATACCAACTACCGATCCCTTAGAAGGTGTTTTTCAACGTCTCACTCAAGAGTATGGTAACCTTTTCCAACCTCCCCGCTATGATCACCACATAGGCGAGGATTTCCCCTATGGTTCTTCCCATCTTTGCACTAACTTAATGTAAGGGAGACTTGATACTTCTACCTACTTACCCGAGCCGCCTACCAAAACGCAACCATTTTCATCTGACCTTCAATCTCTAACCAGCCGCCACTTCACCCACACCTTCCTCCATCATTGTGCATGGAAGGGTTTTGGGTTTGGTTTCTATGAATAAGGCTGCCATACAGTCATCCAGTGCACCACACGTAAACATAAAGACCAAAGTGATATTGGATTTTCCGAACCATCTTCAAAGAAATCCCACATCGAACTCATTGAAGATGATGACCCTCCTTCACCCCATTTACCAACTTCACCACCTTCACCTACAGATTATATGGATCCAGAATCCATTCCTCCTAAAAAAAAATTGTGAACACCATTTCCCTAGGACCTTTGACTTATCAACGAGATGGCGAGACTCCCTCTTCTCTTCCCTTACTATATCCTGACATGATCGATGATGATACTCCTTCTATTAACATCCTTCAATGTCAGGAAAATGAGTCTATTCTCACCTACCTTGGTGCAGAAGATTCTTATCTTCACCAGTCGTTACCTTATGAGACACAAACCACGTTAAATGAATTGACCATCAAAATCAATATTAACACTCACGATGACCCACACATTCTAAAGATAGGCCAATCTTTAGATGTTGCTGAATAGGAAGCTTTTACTTCTTTCCTTTGGGATCATAGCAACGATTTTTCTTGGTCCTATACTGATATGCCCAATATTGACCCAAACATTATGGTCCACAATATTGTAGCTATTCCTGAAGCCAAACTTGTAACACAGAAGATGCAAAAAATGCATCCTCGCATTTCCCTTCTTGTCAAGGAAGAAATTCAACACCTTCTTTTGGTTTCCTTCATCCTACCCATTAATTATCCCCAATGGATCTCTAATATCATTCCTATCACAAAAGTGACAGGGAGACTCTGCATTTGCATGGATTTCTGTGACCTTAACTTAGGTTGCCCTAAAGACAAATTTCCTCTACCTAGTATTGACCAACTAGTTGATCTTACCACCAGTCATGAGATGTTATCACTCATGGAAGGTTTCTCGGGTTATAACCAAATATTACTTTCCCCGGAAGATCAACACAAAACTACCTCCATCACTCCTTGGGGAACCTTTTGCAATCGTGTCATGCCTTTTGGCCTTAAAAACACTGGTGCCACATATCAGCGGGCTATGAATTATGTCTTTCATGAAATTATGCATCGCCTATTGGAATATTACATTGACGATATTCTTGCCAAATCCAAAAATTGGGCCGAACACCTTACCGTTCTTAAGGTCATCTTTAACCGTCTCATCAAATATTATGTTAGGCTTCAACCCAAGAAGTGTGTCTTTGTTGTCCTTTCCGGCAAGCTCCTTAGTTTTATCATTTCTTTGCATGGTATAGAATTTGACCCTACTAAAATCAAGGCTATTCTTGAAATTCCTCCACCTACTAACATTTTTCAACTTCTTATTGTGCAAGGCAAGTTGCAATGTATTCATCATTTTATTTTGTAGCTTTTTGACCACTGCCACCCATTTCATCGTCTCCTCAAATAGGATGTCTCCTTCAAATGGGATGATGAATGCCATAAAGTCTTTGAGGCCTTAAAACAATACCTCCTCCAACCCCTTGTGCTCATTCCACCAAAGGATGACTGTATGATGGAAAAGTCACAAGCGAGCATGGGAATCTCCAAGTAACTCTTCCTCGCACCTGACCTCCCGAGGTCGTGCCGAGACAGCCGGTGGGGATGGAATATATGTGGGGTACAGACAAACTAGTTAGGAAATCTTATATCTTCAATGCGCACTAATGTAACCTACGAATCTAAAGCAAAGAAGGCCCTCCTAACCTGAACTGGCATGATAGATCGGTTGGCAAGGATGACTGCTCGAAGGATCTAATCAATATCGAGCTCTGGTGTGATTAGATCTATGGGTTGTGGGATACGTGGAAAATGACCTAGGATTGTTTTGTGTATGTCTCCAGACAGGGTCATAAGATGGATGATGGATATATAGTGGATTCTATGGGTGATTCTCTGGTCTAGTCCATAAATCTTAGCTTTGTTAGTTGTTATATCTAACAAGGATAACTGTGTGATAATATCTGGTGGAAGTGGAGAGGATCTAAACACTAGCGTCCTCAAACCCATGTCAATGTTCGATTGATTTGTAGGTCCATTGGGTTATGGGATCTATGGATCACAACCGTAAGTTCATGGTCGTTGTGGACCTCCTATGGTCATGTGCAGAATTAATCCCTAATCCCTAATATCCAGTAGTTGTATACGTTTTCGGCCTCTATATTTAGAACTAAAAGTTGTGAGACCTTCTCGAAGTACCTTACAGGTGTTCTGGCAACTTGAATTCTTAAGCTAGTGTTATGTTAGTGAGAATATCTCCTATGTCTACCTTTGGGACCAAAGAATCACAACCGAACATTTGCTCTCTTTCAAGTCCTTCTACAGTCATGCAAATATTTGTTTAGGGTAATCTATAGTTTGGCTGGTTTGACCAAAACGTATGCGCTTGGTCATCTTCTATGTTTAATCCTCTCAGTTGTTCGCTGATTTCTTGTAGGTCTGATGTTGTTCGGAAGACCTAAATTCTGAGATTTTGGTCTATGTCAGTTATTGCTGCAACAAAGTTGGGTTGAGGCACGATTGGCTCGAATACTTATTCCCTAGGCTCTATAGGTCCCGTGATTGTCATACAAAAGAAACAATATAAATCTAACTAAAGCAAAGTAAACTAAGCATGTAAAGTATATCCACAACATATATAAATTCTTCTTTTTTGTATTTCTGATAGAGTTTTTAACAGACTTAAGATAACAATTATTTAATAGAATTGAAAGAGAAATTATTTTAATATCTAGAAATGACAACAAGCTAATAACAAAATATAAAACAAACCAAGTCAACCGAGTTATAGCTACCTGCCTGTTGCAGTTGTGAATCCATTTTAACTAACCAAATAACTCATCTAATTTATTTGAAAGACCTGATCTTACCTCAGGAGTGAGGAATGAATCATAGTTTCTCAGAAAACTATCAATCCCCATAGCTTCCCCGGCAATATTGAAAGTGAGGATTAACTGAAATGAAAATGATTCACTACTCTATTTGATATGGTTTTAACTAGAACTTTGATAGCTTGAACCTAGATTTTGCAAAACAATGGTGAATCCAATTGTGTGTGGCTTTGTACCCTCAGTGTGGTCTCCTCGTTCCTTCGTGCTCACGTGAATCCAGAAAAGTGTGTAATGCTAGCATCAACAAAAGTAAGTATTGGAACAATGACAACTTTAGGTGCAGACTGAATACAATGCGAGTAGGAGAGGGATAGCACAAGAGAATAGAGCTTGGCTTATGCAATTCCTAGCGGGATTTATTGCGAGTCATGCAACAAAAAACATCCAGAACCTGAAAACTATCCTTCTTGACAAACAAAACCTGCAATTCTAATGGCTTCAGACTAAAAATGAAACTATCCTATCTTAATTGATTGTATGAAACAGTAATAACATTG
Source organism: Taxus chinensis (assembly GCA_019776745.2). Classification (NCBI taxonomy): domain Eukaryota; kingdom Viridiplantae; phylum Streptophyta; class Pinopsida; order Cupressales; family Taxaceae; genus Taxus; species Taxus chinensis. Next base: position 251,070,971 of record CM034155.1, on the reverse strand, counting down.
AAATAAGAAGATCATGTGGCTTCTAAACAGCAAAACGAAGACAAGGCCTCGCCAGCGTTCGGAGAGCAACAACTTGCAATAACGTTTGTTATGTGTTGTTGACAATTCAAACATTCAGAAGAGAAAAAACGAGCCAATATCCACTGTGGTTGGTGAAGGGCCAGTAGTTCCAGATAAAAACGCAAGCCTGGCAGTGTTCTATGAATGATCACAGATCGTTCAATTTTTGCACAAGAAGAAGCCTGAAATTCATAACACAGCTAAGATATCAGGATCGAGGCTTACACGACGCAGGCAATATTTGGAACGAATCAGAATTCGTGGCATGAGCAGGAAAAACAAGCTTTCCAAGGGTTTACTGGGATTTGTGTGAGGTTCTATCCTTCAACCCTAACTGACCATTTCTCTGTAAAGAAAAGGATAAATATCAGGTCTCTAGAAGACAGATCAGAGAACCATAAATAATTCCTTGTATTCAGGGGAAGGCAAGAACACTTCAAATCGGTAAAGGTGGCCACTGAACGGAGAAGATCAGTATTTATAACAACTTTGGCCAAAGAATTTCCAGATGGTCTTCGTTGGAGCTATGAAGACTATAAGGGGATCGATCCAAATTTGGGCACACAGCATACCCATAGAATTGGATCCAGATGCTAAGCCGTCAGAAGAAGTATAAGAGACCAAGTCAACCCTAATTGAGCCTCTAATGAAGAAAGAATTAACAAGCTCATAGAGGCAAGCATTATATTCTCGATCTAAACTTCGACTGGGTTTGCGACTTGGTTCACGGTCAGGAAGAAGAGCGGGAGAAAATTAGGTTAATGTGTGGACTTCCGAGACTCAACAAGGGCATGCTCTCAAAGATCATTACCACACTGTCTTCTAATAGATACAAATTATTGCAAGTAGTATCTCGGTTCTAGAGAGATTCTTCTCTAGATGGCTATCAGGTTATAATTAGTGATGGTGAAAGAAGATGATTCAACTCATAGACGGCTTTCAACCACCAAATGGGGGACAATATGCTACAAGAAGATGCGCACCTGACGAACTACACTCCAAATTCTTGAAGACTGCACACCTTCTTTCATAAAGGGCAATCGGATATTCTGTTGCCATTTAAACGGAGAGTTATTCAATATATAGATCGTTCAATATACGGTCGTTGATGAAATCTTTACTTGTATAATCTCATAAGAGTGCGAGATGAAAATCACCTCTTTTTCATACTAGATGAGTCATGGTATTCCTCAGAATGCAATAACAGAGTGGTGGGGGTATATGGAATATGAACTCCCCAAAAAAAATGCATATGTATTTATAGGGCTTAGCATTGAGGGAAAAAAAACTCTAGGGTCAGATAACTTTGTTTTCAATAGGAAGGATATGTTACGATATGAACTCGCAGAAAAAGAAGTGGAATCAAGCAATTCCAAGGCCATAACACTAAGCCATATTGCAGACACACCATGACTCGCCACCGCACAGATCACAACTAAGTCAACAATGAAGGCCTCGCAATCAATGCAAAGCCTTTCTTGTAGAAGATAAGAGAAACTCACTATTTCATCCGCAGGTTTGTTCCAATTAACCATCGCACAGTTGAATCGTACATATGCTAAGTAAGCTTCACATTAAGAAGAGTATGGTACTTTAAGTGGACCATTCTGAGGCTAAAGCGACAACGTGCGGAAATTTTGAGTGACACTATTATAAAACAAAAGTGCTATATTTCTCATATAGCCAAACTCTACGATCAGATCTGAAGCATTGACTATCTCTTAGGTTGAACGTCCACTAGTTTTGGATTCTATAGCTTCTGGTTTGGTGTGGAGACACAATTTTCATGTCAATTTCTAAGGATAAACCAGGGACAACAACCAAAATATGTAAGAGGAAGAATTTAGAATCACAACTTCAATTGCTTGGTGCGGTAAAGCTCAGCTTAGGAGAAATTTCACGGGAACAAGAGATAAAACTCATTTCTTTTTCATTGAAAATGCTGTTGCTTGCATATTAGCAATGGGAATCAACAGCAGTATGCTGTAAGAGGTATAATTCTTTAAAGGATGCAACCTACGAATAATCCCAGAACAGACAATATTCTCTCAATTATTTCGGTACTCGCCCTCATTGCGGGACAGTACAAGGAACTTCTTTACTATACTATTAGGATCTCTGATATGAGGGTGAACAAACGGGCAGGAAGTGGATCAACATCGATATCAATTTATGGCAATACTAAAAATCCGACGATCAAAAGGTTACAACAAAAATAGTGCGATAGCGAAAACTGGGACTCCCATAAGCGATGATGAAACAGCTAAGCTCTTGAGTTGCACAATGTTGAAGTAGGTCCCTTGCAAACGAAAATGAGTGACACTAAACAAAACTTTGGTTCAATATCTAGCAAGGATGGTCAAGAACATGAAAATCGATGATTTGTGCCAATACTCCTTGTTGGACTCAGGATATGATATCACTTCCTACAGACAGGCCTATGCCCTCCAGAAATGAGCAAAGCAAAGATGGAGAATACTTTAGATTACAAGCCATTCCATATGTGGCTTTGTTAATGGTTTTTGCTTTCAGGAAAACATCAATGATGAGTTGTATTGAAAGGTGCAATGGGGACAGGAGCACATAAACATAAGAGGGTAGTTACGAGACTGTTTACCATTAGGAGGACTGAGAGGTATCCGGAGGACTACGTTGGCAGCCCAACGAGGGATAAAGCTCACAAAAGATCTTACAATTATGATGGCAGGGTTATCTATTGGCTCCAGCATTGTGTTGCACACAATGACTGCTATAACCAATAACAGGATACAGAATAGTGCATAAAGTAGTGCATCTTCACGAGAAAAGAAAGATAAGCAGCACTTCATTGCCATTCTCAATTTTTGGTCTGGTTTCTACTTCCAACCAATGTTATGCAATTGGGACTTTCGGCGGACTTATCGTTCAGGGGTTCATTTTCGGTCTTTCAAAACAAATCCAACTCAAGCCAATGCCAGCTAAGGTGGAATCTCACCTGCAACTCTTATAAGCCGCTTTATCCTATTATTCACAGTCTCTAAGTGGACTAAAAGAATGACCAAGATAACGTCCTAAACCTTCCAGAAACTCAAACGAGCTCAAATACTACTTCATGACTGTTTTAATGAAGGAATCGTGACGTTCCCAGATGTTCGGGATGATGCTGGCGACTATCATCACTCATGCAATACATGGGCAATAATGGCAGTTCATAGTTTCCCAAAAAGAAATTCAGAAGGGGCTATCCTCAACCAATGTCGCAATCTTACTAATTTGATTGCACATTCTAATAACTTCCCAAATTATTACCACCACAAGGGTATATGACCAAGGACCAAGTCCACGAACAAAAATTTGCTAGAAATATCAAGACCTCTGGATGAAAATCAAAGAACATGCATAATCCAGGGCTTAAAATCAGCATTATGGGCTGATAGTAAATACAACCGAAGAGTTTCTATAACTTACTTATGTGATCAATAAACTCAACACTTGTTAACATGTTGGTCTGAAGCGCAAAAGAGTGTACAGATATTTGACATATATCCATTAGAATCTAAGCCATAAGCATTAAAGACCTCAGATCATATTTCGAACTTTGAAGAAAAGTTATCGATGTCTCGGCTGAGCTTATGTCGAACAATGGAATAAGGCATAGCCGATATCGAACATGAGTTGCATTTCTGGAATTAAGGGAAAAAGGAGATATTCAGCATTGACGCATTTCAGCTATTGGGGCTCAAATCAATGAATAGTGTAGAAAGGAATTCCAGGTCTTATTGGAATGGGAAGATATTGGTTTAGATTTTAAGATATAGCAAAGTAGCAAGGACCTTCCTCTGGAAGGAAATAGAACTATTTAGTCTCTCGAAATGCATGCCGATAGTCTCTGCGCAAAAAAGGGAACGAGCCCATCAAATTTGAATGCCACTATTGGAGTGCCCCTTACAATGGTCACAGGATGCAAAATAATGCAATGACCTTACCATGGTCTACCCACATTTGGCACAACGAAGAAAGAAAATTAACGGTTATCATCCAGTTAACGGATTACTCAATATCCATTAACATCCATATGCTACTTCAAAAGATAAAGTTAAGTGTCTAAACCATGTAGAATATTCAAACTTAGTCTGAATTCAAAGTTTTCCTTACCACAACCTCTTATGATGTGGTGTGTACATTGTCTTTCTGAGTATGTTTATGGTATTTATCAAAGTTTCCTATAGTGCTCTTCTGCAAATCAGCGCATTATTAATCAGATGTGCTTCCCTGGGTTTGGTTTAATCTTTAGAAACAGAAAATTGTTCAGAGCGTTGTTCGCTCAGGAGAAGGCATTAAATTAACGTATCAAAGATCGGTTCCAAGGAGTTGGCTTATCAGAAACTCTAGCGCAATTGGACTCGCCTCAAACTAATATAATTCAGCTCATTGATCTTCTTACCTAGCAGGCAGGGTAGAGCCGTGAGCCGCCAACCATTTTTATTGTTGTAATATATTTCACCAAACCCCATACCCCCACGCGTTACAACGTTACTGAGGAATTAAACGAAGCGCAGTGTGGGTTTTTCAGCGGAGAGGAATGGAACCGTAAATCGATCTGGTGGATATAGAACATCGCTGGAGGTGTGGACAAGACAAGATCGACAGCTGTAAAACAACATGAATCGCAAGAAGGGATTGGAATATAACCCGTGACTCAAAGGGAAATCGGAGAACTCTTCAGGTTTCGGGAAAACGAAAACATAAAGCAGCAGAGTTGCAAAGGATGTTCCCGATGCTCAATGAAGGGTTCTGCAAAACACACAACGACAACACAAAGGAAACTCTCGGGTTCTCCGATGTAGAGAAAGCACACACGGTCGTAGAAAACACGGGGTACGAAACATTCACGACTTATGTAATGCCGCCACTCCTGGAATTAATCTTTTTATCGTTATTTCTCCCATTCTTCACCAAGATCACGCATAAAACGATGCAGTTGCCAAGGTATCTAACATCTCCGAACCGAAACAAAGGAAAAATCTTGGAAATTAGCGGTGGATAGTGGAGTTTAATTCGGGAAGACACAAGCCATAACAACAACAAATGTGCAGAGGACATCCTCCAAGTTCCGATGCAAATTGCAGAGGATATACCGTTCGATCCCGACAGGTTGGCTCAGAAGACCCCTGACGCTAGAAATGATTCAGATCTGCCATAGCTAATTTTTTTTTCACTAAGGGAGCAAGTCGGCACATATACCACACAAGGTTGAAAATCTTTTGGGAAAGCTCTCGGCATACTCCTATCTCCCGCCAACCGGCTTTTCCGAACATAAGAACACCCGACAGATAATATTTAAACACTCGAGATAAATTCGTGGGACTAACGTATACCATACAAATGCATCATACAATTATTAGTTGCAACTCCATAGTTTTCGTGAGTTTGAAATTGAGAAGGTTTTTCAACCTACCACATGATGGTTTCTGGACAGTTAGAGTGCAAATTTTATAGGAAGAGTGGTTGATATGTGCAAAAGCCCTCCGATTCTTATCTTCTCCCAATCTATCATTTATAATACTTTTACCTATATATATTGGGGTTAAAGAGAAGGCTCTTTAAAAATGGTCTGAGAAACACAAAAGCATAAAATTTTTTTATATATTTGCACCCAACCATAACTAATACTCTTCCTGCCTAAAACGCCAAAAGAGAAATTTGTGGAGGTTTTCAAGCCTCCATTATGGAATTTTGTAAAAAGATTGTTTTTTTGCTCTTGGCATAATTTGAACAAACATTGACCCTAAGATCTAGATCATATGAAGAAATCAATTTATATTGTTAACTCAGTCTCTGATATGTATTAAACACCTCTCATTAACTCATGGCACTATATGCTTTAGCTTAATTCAAAAATAATATATTGGATCTTCTCTATAAATTTGCAACATTCTCTTCCTGAGCTACCTCTGTGCAATCCAGTGATTTAGTAATAATAGTAAGGGGGCAAGTTTATGTGTGCTTGTGATTTTAACTTTCCGCTAAACGGGTGTCCACATTCCTCGGTGCAATCTCACCATCCCCTCACATGCAAAATTCTACAAGAGTTACTTTATTTTAACATGGCCTCTCATTTATACCCTTATGAGCTCTCACTCGTTAGGCAAGGTTAGATATAGGTATATTTGGTAACTACATTAAGCAATATATTAATTATCGTGAAATCCGCCATCTTGGCAAACAGAGGAATAGGAGCCCGGCCTTTTTCATCCGGCCAGATATCGTTCTGATTTCGCAAGAGTCCAACGCTTGGGAAAAATACGTCGATGGTTATGTACAAAAACAATATGCAGCACTAGACTACTCAATCCCATTACATTGCCTTTGTTACGAGTCCACATCGGAGTGACTTCTCCTCAGGCGTTTGCGACACTAACCTATCATTAAGTCCTTCTTCACATGTGGATCTCCACCACCTTCATACTTTCTCTACACCTCTACCACTCAATCAAGTAGTGCTCTTCTACATTTTACTCTGATACAACATTCATATTTACCTCTCTAATCAAGCATGGCTCCTTTTCGCCTACTTAATTCCATCTCATCTACATATGAATATAATTATACGTGTTCGACCATTTATTGCATGGTGGTCGCCAACTATCAACATTAAATATTTCCATGCATGTACTAAATTGTGCAATGCCCACCGAATCTTGCATTGCATATATTAACCCAGTTAAATTTTATCTGTTCATCCACTCTTCCACCTTCAAGTGATACATAAAAACTTCACCTATTAGCACCTTTATGATCAACAAAAATAACTACAAACAATTCTTATATTTTGTGCTGGCTTCCCCGTTACCCGGTTCAGCGGAATATTACATTAAAAACGTTTCTTTAGAGTATAGGTCGTTCCAATTTTCCAAGATTATGTGCTGGGTTTGAGCTAGGCATACCTAATGGGATCCATGGTTCATGGTTTTGTGTTCTTTAACCTTGAACATCCCGTTCTAATGTCAAAATATTATTGAACATGATCATAGACTATACACTAAATTCAGCAGACACTCCGTTTTCCTAGACCTTGACTTTCTTCTTCTTCACCATATCATGAAACCAAGGAGTGGCACACGGAGGGTGTTGATATCAGTCATTTTTACATGATGTTCCTATAAATCCAGTTCAGCGCGCACTCTTTCCATCGTATGCTCGACACTACTCAGTACCAAGACCACAAACTCTCCTTTACCGATACCCACAAAGAAGGACATTACAAAAATCCCCCTCGATTTGCACATGAGACATTTCACTCACGCCTCCCAACGATCCTAATACTCCACTCATATTTCACCCATATACAAGTCACAAACCGATCACAACAATTTGAAAAAGAGCTAACTCATACCAAACTAAAACATCTAACTCCCTCTTCAAACCGACAACACAAATGCTTCTTCTTACTATCACAAAACACCTCAATATTATTCTATGTTTACCATCCTTCCAGAATATTCACCAGATTAACCAGACTACAGATCCCTTAGATAGGTGTTTTTCCACGTTCATCTTCCAGAGTTATGGTAACCTTGTTTCCAACCTCCCCGCTATGATCAACCACTATAGGGAGGATTTCCCCTTATGGTTCTTTACCATCTTGCACTAACTTAATGTAAGGGAGACTTGATAACTTGCTACCTACAAGTTACCCCGAGCCGCTACCAAAATCGCAATCATTTTCATATTGACCTTCAATCTCTACCAGCGCACTTCCCCAACACCTTCCCCTCCCCCATTTTCCCCCAAAAATTGGTGCATGGAAGGGTTTTGGTTTGGTTTCTATGAATGAAGGCTGCCATACAGTTCATCCAGTGCACCAACAACCGTAAAACATAAAGACCAAAAGTGATATTGGATTTTCGAACTCTTAAAGAAATCCCACATGAAACTCATTGAAGATGATGACCTCCTCCTTCACCCCCATTTACCAACTTCACCACCTTCACTACAGATTATATGATCCAAATCCATTCTCCTAAAAAAAAATTGTGAACACCATTCTCCCTAGGACCCTTTTGATTTATCAAACGAGAATGGCGAGACTCCCTCTTCTCTTCCTTTACTATATCCTGAAATGATCGATGATGATACTCTCTTCTATTAACATCACTTCAGATGTCGGAAAATGAGTCTATTCTCACCTACCTTGGTGCAGAAGATTCTTGATCTTACCAGTCGTTATCCTTAATGAGACACAACCACGTTAAATGAATTGACCATGCAAAAATCAAATATTAACACTCACGATGACCCACACATCTCAAAGAATAGGCCAATCTTTTAGATGTTGCTGAATAGGAAGCTTATTACTTCTTTCCTTTGGGATCATAGCAACGATTTTTCTTGGTCCTATACGATATGCCCAATATTGACCCTAAACATTTGGTCCACAATAATTGTAGCTATTCCTGAAGCCCAAAACTTAGTAACACAATGAAGTTATCCCGCAAACAAAATGCATCCTCTGCAACTAATCCTCGTGCTCCTTAGTAAAGAGAAAAGAAAATTAACAATTTCATCCTATAATCACCTTTTTTTTTTAAGTATCTCCTTCATCACTTAGAAAACCAAACAATGTAATTATTCGCCCAATTGGTGGATATTCTAATATCAATGGTCCGTAATCTGGCAAACAACAGAGTCGAATCAGGGATTGATGGTCTCTTGCAGTTGACATTGCGATTTTTCCTGTGCATCACCTTTCTACACTCGTTAGCGGTTTCATGCCCAAATGACATTTATTACTCCCACTTCTCTTAAGACCCATATATCACGAGCCCATAACTAGTAATAATACTTACACATTAACAACAAGATCATGAATAGACCTTGTTATCGACTACATTTGGTATGATAGATTTTCACATCAACGGAATAGGATATAATTATACCAAATAAAGTTACTTATTCCCGGAAGATTCAACATCTAAAACTACCCCCATCACATACATGTTAAAGATCAAAATACAGTAACACGCTTGGGTGAAACCACTTTTTCGCAAATCCAAGATGTCATCGCCACACATTAATCAGCGCAAACAATCATAAAAACAACTGGATGCGCCACATACATGTATACAATTGACAAAACAAGGGACTTTATAGAATTATGTTTTTCAGTGAAATTAAAACATATAATCATGCTAATTTATGGAATATTAACAAGATTTGAAAACGAATTGATTGATTTCCAAACAATCCAAAAATTTAAGACGAGAACGAAACACCTTAACCTTATTAAATTAAATCAAACCTCCAATAAAGTTATTATTAAGGAATACAAATCTTAATCTAAACACTGTAACATCATCATAAATAGATGAAGGGTTTAAGGCATTTCAAGCCCAAAATAGTGTGTCATCTTTAGTATGCTCCTATTAAAAATACTCCGCAGGCGTGCCATTAGTGTAATTCTATATCATTTCTGTTGCATGGTAATAATGAAGTTTCGAATCCCTAACACTACCTAACTCATTAGTTTGTATAAGGATCTTTAACATCTAAAATCTAAGGCTATTGCTTGAAATTCCGCTCCACTTACTAACATTTTTCAACTTCTTATTGTGGCAAGGACAAGTTGCAATGTATTCATCATTTTATTTTTGTATGCTTTTGGACCATTAAACATATGCACGCCGCATCATTACTCCACTATAATCATCGTACTCACATCAAAATGAGATAATTACCATCCTTGCAATTATGGAATCGGATGTTAAGGATAGAAAAATTAAACACAAGTCTTTGAGGCCTTTAATAACAAGATATATCATCCTCAACGGCAACTTTTTTTGTCTCATTCCACCAAATGGATAGAACTGTCATGATAGGAAAAGGTCACACAGAGCGACGCAGTACGGAATCCTCCAAAAGTAAACCTCTACTCTCGCATACATATGACGGTCTACGAAGGTCCGTCGCGAGACAAAGAAGACCGGTGGGGATCGGAATCATGATAACGTGTGGGGTACAACAAAATACGAGATAATGAGAAGAATCTTGAGTGGGGATCTTCAATATGTCGGCAGACTTAATGTAGGACCTGACGAATCTTAAAGCAAGAGAAGGCCGTCGCTACGGGGTCAGCTAGAGGATGGCAATGATAGGGGTGAAAATCGGGGGATCATTAGTACAAGGGACTGAATGCTCGAAACAAAAAGGATACACGTAATCAGAATACTCCATGGGATGCTCTGGTGTTAGGATAAGAGGTACTATGAGCTTGAATGGAAGGATAATGTCGAGGAAAAGAAAGTGTACCTCAAGGATTGTTTTTGTTGTTAGACTACATCAGTCAGGGACAGAAGCGAATGCGGGGGAAAGTCATAGGACGAGAATGTGAATGTGATGATATAAAGATTAGATTGAGAATCTCTATGGGTTGATGCTCATTGGGTCCTAGTCAATAATTTAGCTTAATGATTAGTCTTTTGTATAATGAGCACCATAGGAAAGAAAATACTAACAAGAGGAATAAACTGGGGTCGATAAATATACGGATGTGGAGTGAAGGTTCGTGTAAATAGTGCGACGAGAGGATTTCTTAAAGACAACATAGCGGGTTATCCTAACCATGTCAAATGTTCGATGATTTGTTAGGTCCCATTGGTTATGGGAATCTATTGGATCACAACGTAATTCATGGTCGTTGTTGGACCTCCTATGAGTCTATGATGCAGAATTAATACTACAATCCACAAAATTCCAGTAATTATGTTTATTACTGATTTATCGAGCAACTCTGGATAAGTTAGACACCTAAAAAGCTTGTGAGGGACCTTCTCGCAAAGCTCACCTTACAGGTGTTCTCTGGCGAGGACTTGAATATGCATAAGCTAGTCTGTTTTTAACAAAACAGGTGGTATATAGTGAGAATATCTCCTATGTCTAGGTTACCTTTGGGCTCTTCACGATTTATAAAATTGAATCAACACAACACAGACAAAGAAATAGTGCTCCTCTGCTTTCAAAGTTCTTTGCTAACAAGATCATGGAATTAGACCAATAATATACCAAATATTGTTTTAGAGTTGTAAATATACTAATAGAGCTTAATTTCGCTGAGTTTGAGCTACAAGAACCGTAGGGGTAGACAACACGCACTAATTGTGGCAAATCAATACCTTCTAGCTTTTTCCTCTCCAGATCTGTTTCACAAAGAAAAAAACAAAGGTAAAGAAAAATCGACAAGTAGCCAATGTATGTGGGGCTAGTGTTTAGGTCCTAGATAAGCTTCTAATGATAGTATACGAATGACAGTGGAAGAGGGAACAGACCTAGGAGAAAATAGATCTGAGATTATATTTGTTCATAATCTTTTGTCGAGAGATTATTTCGCTAAAGAGCAAATAAGAAGTTGACGTGTCGAGCGGGGCACAGGAGATTTGGATCGAGAATATTTGCCTTTATTCCAGGCTTAGTCGTATAACGGGGTCATGAAGGGTTACGTGAAGGTGTTAGATAAGTCAGATTGAATCAAAAGAAAACAAAGTATATTGGATATCTATTGATCTAAAAAGTCAAAGATAATTATCCGAAGTAATAGCAATAGAACTCGATATAAAATCCACCAATGATAAAATATATAAGAATTCTTTCTTTTTTTGTGACTTCATACCATGATAGAGTTTTTAAACACACACGATAACAATTAATTGTAATAAGAAATTAACAAGCAGAAAATTATATTAAATATCTCAGAAAATGAAGAAAATAAAAGCTAATAAACAATTTAATATGATATAAAGCATCTCTCAACCCCAAAACAACCAAAGCAGAAACACTAAGAAATGCAATCCTAAGTGGCCCCTCTAATTTGTATTACAAAGGAATCTGAGTGTAATAGCCTAATCTTAGGGTGACTTACTGTACAATATGTTGAAAAACATTTAGATATTATCTATAGGCGAGGATTTGATAATGCTACTTCTCCAACGAACTGAGAATTAGTTTAATTGAGAAGGAGAGATGCGCAGTTCTGATACTTGGAACTGGTGTGCAGTGGGAGTAGATATATCGAATCCTAGTTTCTCAGAAACTATCAACACAACATTGAACATGTACGCTGGCGCACCGGCACATAATTGATATAAGTTTGAAATTCACACTAGAAATGTAAAATGATTCACACTACTCTTAATTTATACGAATGAATCTCTTGAAATAGATACTTTTTTGCAATAAAGGCATGTGATAACAATAGAAATTGTTTAGATAAACAAGTTGGAGTAGATATTTAATTGTTGGTGTTGGCTTTTGTGACTCTTAGACTCTAAGATCGGTAGGAATCTGCACTAAATTCCTTGATGGGAGCTATACGGTGAATCCATGAATAAAGGATGTTCGTTAAATTGGCTAAGATAATTCACTAAACAGTAAGTAACTTTTCGGATACAGATGACACACTTCATCATTAAGAAGTAGCAGACTCGACAAATTACCAGATATCTAGTAGCGCAATTCGAGAGATAAAAGCACCAAGAGATAAGAGCTTTAAACTGGCCTTCCAATTAGAAAAATAAATAACTGAGTTCGAGGAATTAATATAATATGGAAGAAAAGGTACAAATCCTGCTAACAAACATACAATCACCATGAGAAACCAGGAATAAACTTCATAACTCCTTGTCTTTTAGACAAAATAACACCACACAAAACACAAAGAGCTATACTTTCTAAAAATCAAGAGCATTATCAAGAACTAGGAAAAAATGAACTTATCCAAATCCCTTAAAGAGTATGTAAATAGAAACTAGTAAAACATTGAGATAAAATATAGGAGACAAACAAGACATACAGTTTGTTCTTCTAAAACCAGACATAAAACAAGACATTAAAAGCTGACTTGCGAATAGCAGAACACAATGAAAACTCACATAGAGAATTTCTAATCCACAAAAACTAAAAGACTAGCTATTGAAATGAAGAAATATCCGAAGAACACAGAATTTGGCGGGGGCAAAAACAAGGGTAACCTTTTGCTTATAGTTTAAATAATGCATGAGCAAGGCTATGGTTTGAAAGGGGAAACAGATAGGGTACAGGAATTATCACCATTTTACGCAAAGAGTGAAATCCACCAATTGAGAACTCTTTACAATCAACAATTGAAAATATTCTATTCCAAGGGGAACCTATAAAATTCGATAAGATGAGCAAAAAGGTCGAGTGAGATACTAACAATATAATGGTAAACGTTGAAATTTTACGTGATCGCGATAAAAGGAAGCTATTAATGAGAAATTTAATATTTCGGCGTGAAAAGGAATCCAGACACTTTAAACATCAAAAAAACCACCAGAAGCTAAATTAAACAAGAGGAGGCGTTCTCAAAATCACTCACATTGAGCCAGAGAATGAGACAAGAGAGAACAGAGGGGGAGATATAGAAGCAAGACAACAAAGACAGTCAAAGGTCAATAGCCCAGGCTAATTTTAAAACAGAACATGGTCGAGGATGTTAATGTATACCTTAGAGAGATTTATCTGAATATGCGCCATAGAACACCTTGCGAGGAGACTGTAATCAAATATTGGGGCACATATGAATCATTCCGCATGCAGTAATAAACGAAAAATCCACTATATGCTAATATTTAAATAATGGAGGTAACGTATCACATCAATCTTGTCTGAAAACACCACAAAAATTATCAAGGAGAGCACATGCCTTTATTAGCAACAATAGAGAATCATGAGAGAGAGCATAAAAATAGGTTAAGTCGTTCCTCAAGTGTGCATAAAGGGCTCTCACTCAGGTTACAACCTGAGAAGGGAGGTTGGAGAGAATTTAATACTGAATAGATCAGAGTGTTTTTTGCCTGATGTTGTTTTCGAATTATTTGTAACGCCTAATCGTTGTGAACAATTTAACAGTCTTCGCTACCTACAGGAAACCAAATAGCAAAAGAACCGAAGAGGACTCATGAGTGTCATCGAGATAGATAAAATAGATCGAAAAAAACTTAGAATATTAAAAAACTAAGTATCAATGATAGTATGTAGGTTATAAAATATCATTAATAGTGTACGGAGGAATAAAAGAACTTTACTTTCCTCTGTTGGTGCTCCAAACCTGTGAAAAGGCATTCAAAAATAATGTCAATGATGTTATTATAATGTAAAATGGGACCATTTTTCAATTATTTCATGATGCGCGACCAATTATGATATTTAGATTGATTTCTTATGAGAGAGAGCATTTCTAGATGACTCACTAGGCAAAATAAGATTTCTTTGAATTGAAGTAGTTATAAATTGTCAAAACTACGTGAAATGGGAGATAAATTGTGTAATTGGGACTTATGCCTCCATTGGAGATGATGAAAGCGGATGACGACCGCAGCAAAGATCACCCAGGTTAGTTCCTGATACTTGAATTTAAAAGATGGGTAAAACCTAACCAAAACAGGTTAAAAATGAATAAAAATCTTTGTCATGGGGGGATTATTTTGGAAAATTTTCAATGCTAATAGGGTCAGCTTAAGGGCGGCGCCTAACATGGGTAGGCCCTTTATTTAGTCAAAATAGTATTTTTTTTGTGTTTTAAGGCATTTTTTTAGGGCACGTGACCTGTTTTTGGAAATGCAGACACGACCATGCCGCCTGTGTCCACCCAGAAATTCCCTGCTCTTAAGAAATGTGAATTTTCAAAAATTTTGGGTTAAGTGTCTTCTCTGTTGTCTGAAAGTGTTAAAAGTGTGGAAATTTGAGAAAACTCTTACATTTTTGGGTCATTTTCATTGTGTTTTTTTCGGGCTGTCGGAGCATTTTTGTCCAAGTTCAAAAAGTGCGCTCTGTTCCCGATCCAGCCGA
>CM034155.1:250926319-251055570 GCA_019776745.2 Taxus chinensis | reverse complement strand
TTTGAGTGACCATTTACTTAATATCTCTTGTCCCACGTTGAGGAAAGTCCTATCACTTAGATCCGCTTCTCTGCAATGGACCATAACAACAGAGAGGGAGGAAAGGGATTATTTCCTCCAGTAGCTCTCTACTTTTGTTCTTGCAGGTTCCCTAATTCCGCTACGTAGTTTCCAGGTCCTTTTCAGCCTCTTCGCTCCTGGCTTCAAATCCCTTTTTTCCCCTTGTGGTTTTTCTTCCCTATTCTCACCACTTTTCTCGCTTTTTTTTTCCTTTTTCTTTGTCCGTCTCTGTTGCGTTCTCCACTAATCGGTCTTGGCCCGCGCCTTCTTTCCTCTACCTTTCGCCCTCCACCCTCCTCTGTTAGTCTTCACATGCATTGTTATTTTCTCTACCTCTTCCCTTTTCTTTCGGTTCACTCTTTGACCTTCATCCTCTTTCTTTTCCTCCTGTCTTCATGTCCGTCCCCTTTTTGCCGCTCGGTTTTATTTCCGCTCCCTCCTATTCCCGTTTCCTTAATCTCTTCTTTCTTTCGCCACTACACCGTCGACGTCGGTCTTTCACTGTTGGGTCCTGTTTCTCCCCCCTTAATGTTCCTAATTATCCATGCTCTTCTTCGACTCTTGTCTTCCCGATCACGTGTTAAACATTCGCTTCTCCTATTGCCCAGTCTCTTGCCTCTTCTATGCATACTCGTTTTTGTCTTGTATATATGTATTTGTCCCGTTTCTCTTCATCCTCTCTTTTATCCGCTTATCATTTCTCTTCATTCATCGCCACACGGGGGTACCTTCCTTTGTTTTTTTTGTGCCCAGTCTCCTTCGGGCCTTTCGTTCTTCTTTCTTCTCACTCCTCCGTGTTCCTCGACTTTCTCGTTCCCCTCCCTTCACTACTTTCCCTACCCTTAATATTGCTCTCTTCCTTCGTTACACGACCCATGATCTTTTTTTTTTAACCCCATATACTCTCGTCGGTCCACCTTCATTCCATTGACCACTCACTATCTTCTCTTCACCCACCTTATTTTCAATCGGCGGTTCTACAGCATTTTTTTCTTTACCGTTGCTTTCCCCCCGTCTCCTGCTAGGTATCTCTCTCTCAGCCTTACGGGCACCTATATTTTTCCTACTGTTATTCCGTCTGGTACCGTCTCCCATTCACCCCCCTCACTGCTTACGCCGTTTCCCTCTTTAATCTTTCTCTCTTCTACTTCTGCCTTTTTTTTACCTCATCCCTCTTCAAACTTTGGGGTGTTCTACATTCTTGAAATTAACCTACCCTTTAGTCGTTCTTATTTCATCTCGGTTTCTAGCTCGTCTTTCTGTCCTTTTTGCGCGCACACGGTTCTTTGGCCCCCCTTTTTGTACTAGTCCCTTCTGACCTCGTCCCACTAATCCCGGCACTTTTCTCGATTTCTTTTCAGTTTTTTTTCCTGATGTTTCTTTTCCCTTATTTTCTTCCCCTAGTTTGCCTTCCGCATCATACTGTCCATGGTGCCGCTTTGCTTGCCCTACCCTACTCCCCTACTATCCTTCCGTCTCCCTTTCTTCCTCTGTTTCTGTCTACCATTTTGTTCTCGGTATCTCTCCATATGTTCTCCACGCCCCTTCCCGTACTTTGTGTTTCTATTTTCACGTTTTTTTCACATCTTTTCCACATCTTGTTCTCCTGCTTTACTCTCCGCTTGTTTCGCTCCCTTGTCCGCTCTCTCCTTTCTCTTGCTCATTCCCTCCCTGAGCCCCCTTTTTTTTTTCCTCCTTTGCCTTGTACCCACCCCCTTTTCTCACCCCTCTTGCTTTGTTCGCTCTTCTCCTACAGTATTCTCTCTCCTCTCTAGGTATCCTCACTATGCGATTTCGGGTCCTTGCTCCTCGGTTTGTTTACCCTCTCTTTATTTTACTCCCTCTCCCTTCTTCTTCTGGCTTTTTATTTCTCGTCCTTACCCTTCTACTTTGATCTTTTCCTGTTTCACTTACTCACCCCCTCACAGCCTTCGCCTGCTTTTTTATTTCCCCCTTCTTTTTCCTGTATTCGTGACTTGCTGCATCTTCCCTTACTTCTCCTTTCCTGTCTTCTTTATGTCTTATACAGAAATCTAGGCCTCCGAATTCTTTATCCCCTTTTTCCCCTTTTCCTTTCCTCATTCCCCTTGCCTCATTAACTGTCTTCCGTTTCATCTTTTCCCGCCTTTCTTCTTTCTCGCCCACCACTGTCCACGCTTACTCTTCTTTCGCTCTCTTGTGGTTGGATCGATTTTCTCTTACTACCGGGTTCACTCGGTTACTCTTCTTTACACTAATAATTTATTGAAAATCATTTAATAGATTAGTCATAGTATTATCCAATCGTAATTTGAGCTTTATTAAAATTGCGGGTCAGGCCTCCAAAGATCAATCCTCGGGTAGAAGACAATACAATAGCCCCGAAGAGATAGTTCTATATAATAATGGAATGGATTCTTTCAATGTCTTGCAACTTATTAAACAAACCATCCATCTTCCTAAAGAGTCTGAGAAGTAAGGATCAGAGAAATGACTAGCTGTCGATCCAGCGTCGGGGAGGAAAATCAAGGATGATAAAACTGCTTACAAAAAGAGAATGGTGACTTACATTAACCTAAAAAAACAAAAAAATACTATCTAGCTCCCATAATGATCATATGTGCTGATATCACTTCCCAAGGCTTAGGTAAATCACAGTTTGTGAAACAGACAAGACACAGGCCTTTACAAAATAAACAAACCCTTCAATACCATACTAGCACAGTCTTCAGAGTTTCAGATGTAGATGCAAATACAGGAATCATGCCTAAGACCTAGCCATAGAGCTTCCAACTTGGTCACATATTTACATCTTGAAGAAACCTCTAATTTATCATGCTTCTAAGGCTCTATCATTTTGACCGAAACAAATCCGGATTTGTCCATAGTCACAATTTGTTATATATCATTAAGAATTCATATACCCATAAGGCAAGGAAACAATGGATTATATGACAAGGACTATAAAAGTCATCAAGATTCCTGCAAAAAAAATATGCATTACAACTACTGAGTTTCATTGTGATCATTCACAGTGGTTATAAGAAAGTCAAGAACCTCCAAACAAACTCTTACCAAATCCTTATTCAAGGTTTCAAGGAAACCACTCCACTGAATATAAATGAAGCGAGACACAATCTATTTCATAAGACAAGAAAGCTTCCCCAGAGAATAGGGTAAAATACACTAATATAGTGCAAAAAGTGTTAGTCTTGCATTAGGCCTTCCTTATAGAGATGAGTAATGAGGTCACATTAGGTTTTCCATATCAATACCAGTGCAGAGTCGGTATCTCCGACATGGACTTCCCACAACATGATTATGGTTGATACATAACCTTTAAATTGACTGATTTGACAGAACATTGCTGATACCCCGTAAACTATGGACACCTAACATTAAGGTTGTCATACACAGTTATTGCAGGAATGGGCACCTAACATTGTTTGTTCATGTACAATGTTGTAGAATGGCATCAGAAGAGATTAAGCAATCAGTCAGATAGTCATGAAAATCTGAAGACAATTAACCAATGTAATGAATCTAGGTAAATGGATTATTCTCGCATAAGTGGCTATTGTTTATCAATGCAGGTCAGAGGCATACACAAACTCACCCAGATATTCCTATAAGTCTCAAGGAGTTAAATTTTAATTTTCAGTGGAAGCTGGTTAACACCTTACATATTAATACTTTTATTAGAGACTATAGGCAAATTTGTTCCCGTACTCAAGGATCATGAACCAGGTCCCACAGTGGAAAACCATTCTCTGTTTCTTTGGAAAGCAAAGGAATTGTTAAGTACTTCCAGCGTCTATCTTATTTCAAAGTTCTTTTTCTATAAAAAATGCTAATACTGATAAGAACTTAATCATCCTTGTGGACTGTCGACATGATTGTAAAGGTTTACATGCACACACTTGGTTTAGTTCACTGGAGTTCCCTACTGGATGTACAGTAAAATGATTGATGTGAATTAGTTCTGGAACCTTCATTAGCTGCGTTGTAAGGACTAATGAGGGGCGGATTTTTGGAGTAGTTATATTGCTTGGATGTTATCTCAAATAGAAACTATAACATTCCTTGTAATCTATTTAATATATGCTAATCAATAGTGTATACCATGGGTTTTGGCAGCTAATTCCTAATTAGCTTTGGTTCTAACCTATTGGTGTGTACTTTATTCTATGTTCTGTTGTATGTACCGATTGTGTTATATCAGCTGGTATTAGAGCCTAGTTTGAATCCATCCTTTCTCAGATTGTGGCTCATTTTTACCAGCTGCCTTTCCCCTAGGTGTTACAATTGGTTTGTTTTGTAGGGGGTGTTCCCTATGTTGGCCATCAAGTCTGTCATAGGTCCTTTCCCAAAATGTAGTAGCATCATTGCTGTGATCCTGATGTGTGCTTATTCCAGGTATTCATTTGGCCTTCTACATGGATCAAGGCATTCCGATCCAAGTCTTTGTCACAAGACACGGGCAATTATAGCACCTGCAACAAGGACTTCTATTGATTGAGGAGGGGACGGATATCTCCAGCCTCCCATCATATCTTTGATAGCTTTTGGGAATAGTTTTATTCAAACAAGCAAGGTCATCTTCTTGTCCACAGATGCTAAGGACTTTGTGGAAGTTCACTAACGAAATTATTTAAACATCCTTCTCAAAAGATTACCAAATGATTTTCTGAGTTGTTAGGATTCAGTCTGATCATAACTTTCCTTTCCATTTTACCAGTGGATGGGATGGAAGAATTAGAAAGTGCATCCACGTCTTTATCTGAGAGTGGTTTATGGCCTTTTTGTGGTTTCAGCTAGCTTGTTATCTTCAAACCTCATAGTTAGGCTCTCCAAATCAACCAATTTTTATTGATCTTCCGTATGAAAGAAATCCATCTGAAATCCCTTGCGAGCTTGAACTAAAATTGCTCTTCGTTCTCTTTTTGTTCCTCTTTAGGGTTATAGCTACCATCTACCCCCACCCCACATGAGGTTACAAGTGAATTGAGAGGCAACTTCCCACCAGAGGATCCAACCCATTTTTCCATAAAACCGGGGGAACTAGATTCAAATTCTCTCCCAAAGTTCTACATTCATCCAATGCAACAAGGAGGAAAACATGTCCGTGTTCAGTCTTCACCTAATCCATAGCCGTAGTAACGATCGGGGAGAGGCTTGAGGTTGTCCGTTGTCACTATGACTTCCAAAACTACATACTACGACGTGTCCAGAAAAACAAGAGTAAAAAACATGCTAATTGGCAATAAAAACAATCCAGGTATTGTATTTTTCTATCCTTTCATCTACAGGAATATACTATCCACTAAAAGCTAGAACTCTTGTGACCCCAAGCTCCAAATGGGACACTCTAAGAAACTTTTGCATTAAGTATCCCCAAACTTTGCCTTCATTCATTCAAAAACAGAGGACCTAATAAAATATATCCTTCTAGGATCATTGTGCACCAGTAGGAGAGTTAAATATTTTGAATGCACACTAGATCTTTGGAGCATAGCCAAGCAAAAGCTCCACACAATTCCTCCATAAAGCATGACGCTTATGCAACATTGGGTCCAAAGAGACAATGAAGGTGCTATAAAAAAAGACACTCGGTCCTATTCACGACTTATTATAATATAGTCTCCGTGCCAAATCAAATGTCGTCATCAAAGCATCACCAAAAAGTCTAGAAAGTTATGAGCAAAGCATAGAGCAAGGAGTATGACATAGTTGATCATAGAAAGACCCTTCTATGGCCTGCGGTTTCTTAACACTCAAGACGATTGAGTTGACTTTATGGGGGCTGGAATGTTCTCATGGGGAATAGTATATATATACAGTGAGTATATGGATTAGGTGGGGTGTGCAGAGGTTTTGTTTTAGTTGGGTATTCGATATATATTCATTGTAGGTGTTCCAATCAGGAAGGGCCCAAGAAAAGAAGGTTATAGAGGAAAGAGATCTGTTATAGTCGGATAATTGGTTGTTTGGGTGTTTGGGATATGGGATATGAATTAATTGGTTGGCATTTTCTTTTGGCATCTCATCCTGGATATGCAAGAGGGAACAGCAATAGCAATCATTAATCAGGTCTGGTTTTTGGCTACAAGCAATATGATCATGTCTGACTTTATCAGGCTGATTGTTAATGCCTATGGCAGCTGCAGTGCTATGCCTGGTTTTGAGCTCCATTCAACAGGAACGAACCACATCTTTGGACATGGGTTTCATTGAGGTCTGATATGTGATTATTCTCACTACCTACACCAAAAGCAGGAAGGAGGAAGCCACTTTTTTGGGCCTCTTTACCTAGGGTTAGTGCTTACTCCATGATGTTCTTCTCGCTAGATCAGATCTGTTTGCATGCTTGCATTTGTTAAGACTCTCTTCCATGTCACGCTTGTTAATAGAAATCATGTTATAGAACAACCCCAGACAAGAAGCTTGATTTTCTATTTTGGTTTGAGACCCCAGAGCATAAACAAAAAAAATTCCATAACAGTCTCTCTCTATATGTCATCAGATTTTGATGATAATGAAAATGATTGGCAGTATGGTTAAAATAATTTTTGTTTTGTATTTCTCAGTACATGCCACATAATCTTTCAAATTGTGTATGTGGGTTATTTAGCTACCATCCGACCCCCACCCCACATGAGGTGACAATGGAATTGAGCAGGCAACTTCCACCAGAGGATCCAACCATTTTGACTAATACAACCGAGAATAGATTCAAAATTCTCTCCAAAGTCTTCATACATCATCCAATGCAACAAGGAAACATGTCCGTGTTCAGGTATTCACTCATCCATAGCATGTAAGATCGGGAGATGCTTTGAGGTTGTCACTATGACTTCAACTCCAATACTACGATGTGTCCGGAAAACCAAGAGTAAAAACCTGCTAATGGCATACCCAAAAAAAAAACAATCAAGGTTCACTTGTAGTCCTTCTTCTTTCCATCCTACAGAATATACTACCAATGAAAAGCTAGAACTACTTGTGACCTCAAGCTAAAAAGGGACACTTCCTAAGAAAATTTGGCAAATTAAGTCACCCCAACTTTGCATTCATCATTCAAAATCGGAGGGACATAATAAATATTCCTTCTAGGATCCAATTGTGCAACAGTTTAGTGAGAGTAATATTGAATGACACACTAGATATTTGGAGCCATTAAGGCAAAAGCTCAAACACACCAATTCTATCAGCGTTGACTCTTATGCACATTGGGTCCAAGTCAAAGAGACAATGGAAGGTGCTATTAAAAACAGACACTGTGTCCTTCTTCATGACTTTAGTATAAATAGCTCCGTTGCCAATCAAATGTTGTCATCAAAGTCCATCACAAAAGTCTGAACTGTTATGAGCAAAAAGCATAGAGGCAAGAGTATGAAATAGTTGATATACAAAGACCCTCTATCTGGGCCTTGAGGCTTCTTAACAACCCAAAAGACATGTCGTTGGACTTTTATGTGGGGCTTGATGTATCATGGGGAAGTAGCTCAGATATATATATACAGTTGAGTATATGGATTAGGTTTGGTGTTTTTCTTGCAGAGATGAGAGGTCTGGTTTAGTTTTGGGTATTGAGATATCTATTCATTGTAGGTTGTTCCAACAGGAAGGTACAAAGAAGGATATATAGAGAAAGAATCTGTTATAGATCGATAATTTGGTTGTTGTGTGGGTGTTTGGATATGGGATCTATTGAATAATTGGTTGGCAGTTTTTTGGCATCTCATCTGGATTATGAAGGAGGAGAGGAAACAGCAACAAAGTAATAAGGAGTCCTGGTGTGGATACATAGGGTTCAAAAGCAATATGATCATGTCTACTTTATCAGGTGATGTTAATGCTATGGCAGCGCGTGCTGCTGTTTTTGAGCTCCCTTCAAATGAACGACCAAATCTTTGGACATGGGTTCATTGAAGGTCTGATGATTTGAGTATTCTCACTACATAAACAAAGCAGGAAGACACTTGGGTGGGCATCTTTACCTAGGTTAGTGTACTCCATTGATGTCTTCTCGCTAGATCGGATCTGATGCATGCTGGCATTTGTTAAGGACTCTTTCATGTCACTCTCGTTTAATAGACAATCATGCTCTTAGCACAACCCCCCGCCAGAAGCTTGCTTTTCTATTTTGGTTTGAGACCCCAGAGCACTAAACAAAAACATTCCATAAACAGTCTCTCTTCTATATGTCCATTCAGATTTTGATGATTTAATTGAAAATGATTGCAGTTATGGTTAAATACATTTTTTGTTTTGTTATTTTCCAGTACATGCCACTTAATCTTTTCACATTTGTACTGTTGGCTTATTTCATTACCAGTGCAGGTCAGGGGTATCTCACATACATGACTCCCAACATGATTATGGTGATACATAACTTATTGGACCTGATTTGACTAGACGAAGAACACATCTGTGATACCCCATGTCAACTATCGGACCCTAACATTAAGTTTGTCATACCACCAGTTATTTTTGCTAGGAACGGGCCCTAACATTTTGGTTTTCATGTACAATTTTGTTGCAGAATTGGCATCAGAAGAGATTGAGCAATCAGTCAGAAGTCATGAAATCTGAAGCAATTGATGAATGCGAAACAACAAGGATCAGAAACGCCCAAAGCTAGAGATTTTCTTGGGAAGGAAGAGCATTTGTAGGGTGTTCAGGTTTTCAGATGATGCAGAAACTCATCACCTTCAATACATCAGAACTGGATCAAATTTATGGTAAGGCACCTGACACCTGATTCAACAGAGATTCAGATACAGAATCAGCAATGAATACAGCATTGTGGGAGTTCATATGCCACGTCAATGGATTCTCAGACTTAACAGTGATTCATCTAAGACTCCAAGGATCAGTCTGACCAAGCTTCATGCTTAGACATGCAATGACAAAGAAATATTACAACGATAATGGGATCAGGCCTACAACAGTTTCGACTGCAACTCCAGCTTTCTCAGGAGCTCAGTAAACAACAATAAGAATATGCACGAGCTCTCAGGATTTTCAGGACATGGCTGAGAATCCAATCATCTTCGGAAGAACACAGACAACCAATAATAACAACAAATTTCCTAGCAGTACTGTTCCAACTGCTACAGAACCATTGCAAATAAAGACTGTTCGTTTTGGCCTAGTTACCATGTCTATAAATATAAGCATCACCCAAGCCTTGCAAACAGTTAAAAGTCCAGTTGACCTCATGTGTTTGCTTTACCCCCAACCACTGAGAACTACCCTTCCTTCTTGAGCACTCTAGCTCAAAATAACACTAAGTCTTTAGAGACTAATTCTCATGGTACAAGATCCAAACCGTATTTATCATCCATCCCTAAGGAATAAGACAAGCCTCTTGTGGTGGGGGTAAGCAACATAGTTAAAAGTCCAGTGTGCCCTCATGTTTTCTTACCCCCAACAAGAGGCTTTGCCATTCATCCATTGTCAGGTCATGGATGATATTAAATCAGGTTTTTTGAACTTCAAAATGGAAAATCTTTCCATTGAACTACCTCGTGGATGGAAGGCTTTCCAACTGAGCTTCCATCAACACACAAGGAAGCCATTAACGTTACCAAAACAATAAAAACCGCTAAACCTAACAAGAATAAAAACCCCACTAGTGCTCCCCCTCCCTCCATTTAATATGAATCTTTAAGCACTGGAGATATTGCAAACTAAACTCGGAATTATAACACTACCAGACTGAAAAGATATCAACACACCCCCATCATTATCCTATGCCACTGTCACGACTCTGACGTAATAGAATAAAAATGTTTAGGAGTATGAAAACTCTGGCCTCAGCAGGAGTACATATAGTATCAGCATCTATCATATGGTGTTTGGATAATATTATCAATGAGCAAGAGGCAAACGTTTTGATGGCCCCCTCCCCGATGCAAGTACAGTTGATCACCTGGGATTATTTGTATGCTCCGGGGCCAATGGCACAGGACAACATGAATATCATGCTAGAGGCTAGGAAGCCTGTAACAATTCACTTCGTACAAAAATGAAACTAGCCCATTTTCCAAAGAATCCATGTTGTACAAAAGTACCCCGCAGTGACCTTGGTTTGCAGGAGGGTGGGAACAACATTCGTCATCTTCAAAACCCAAGAATCCCATGGACCTCATGCTAGTGCTAGGTGAGCATTTTATTGAAAACAAATATGAAAGGCAACCGAAAAAGATGACAGTTGGGTGTCCAAGGGGCAGATGATGTCAAAATGATAGAAGCTGCCTGAAAGAAGAGAGGAAATCAGAGAAGCCGGATTGATGAAGAAAAGAAAGCGGAAAAGAATTGTCAAGCAGCTTTCCTGAAGTAATTGGTGCCAAAAATGTTATGATTTTGAATGCCGCAAAGAGCACGGCAGAAAATTTTGATGATTGCTAACAAAAAAACAAACTGACAATTCCGATAAATATAAAACAGTTAAGAGAGAATTGGAGGCAGGGAGTTGAGAAGATATACAGGCCTGAAAGATTGGTTAGTCTGAAACAGCTTGAGTGGGACTGGAAGAATGATACAAGGGTGTGGGAAAAGGGATTTGAAGCCGCCCAGAACTGAGAAAACACTGAGGAATTCAGCATTGCGCAACATATGACGTTCCCCGATGGATAGCATTCAGGTTCCAAAGAGTTTAGGTTTTATTGAGTAGCAGGGTCATCTCCGTGGGCCACTGTGTAATGGAGAAGCTTGACAAGACCTTCAATGAGTATGTAAACCGGAGCATAAAAGGAGCCCGCAAAATTTTGAACACCAATATTTGACGTAGAATCCTGTAGGCACATGAGTCGAAAACCAACCCTCGCTTGTGCAGAAAATCTCAGAAACAGTTACTCCATAAAACGGACGTACCAGGATAAAAAATAAACAGGGGGAAAAATGCCGGTGGATACTGCGCCTCGTCCCTCCCCATCCTTGCTTGGAAATCCCGCACCATCTGCATGTGCAGCGCCAATAGATTTCAACTCCAGACCCAACGCAGCTTGTTGATACTCCATTTTTCCTCACATTCAGGTGTTTTTTCCGCAGTTCCCCTATTTGCAAGCAGCCCCAAAATTATAAAGAGTTCTTTTATTAAAAAAAAAATACATAAGGATACTAGAGACAAAAAGTAAGAGGGGTGTGTATTAATAGAGACAAAAAATATATTTTGTCTCTAATTAAGATCAAATGACACCCCTTTAGTAGGTGCTTCTCTGGCATTGATGTCGGCGGGCGTGACATGGAGTGACCATCATTCCAGTTAGTAACAGTAGTGGCCTGGGGAAATCTAGGTCCCGCTGATCAAGTGGCTCGGAGTCAGAAAAAGGATCTCTCATTTCGGGTTGGTCCGAGAGCTTATTGAAATCCCCTTTCTCCAGAAGTTGGGGAGGGAGGGAGGAGGGAAACGTTCAGAATTTGGTGGATGAGCTTGTTCGCGGAAAGATCCGTCGGGGAGTGGTCAATGGTGTCACGCAGGCCACCTGGCTCGACCTCTGTTAAGAAAGTCCCAGATTCTCCATTCAACCAAACTGGAGCCGAAAGTCGGAGGAGGGTCGTCTGGTCTATGGGGGAGAGTGTCTCAAATTTTTGAATGAAGTCCCTAACAATTGATCTGAATCGCGAAATGGAGGAGGAGCGATGTGAGGATTATGTTCGGAAACTATTATTTTCAAGTTCATAGGAGCTAGCTTTGCAAGCAAGCAAGAGATTTTGGTTTGGATCTTATGGTTTGGGGCAAATGGCAAGACCGAAGAGTAAAGTTCCTTTCAAGGTTTCTTTCAAGTTGTATTTTCCAGCTGTCGAGGCTCTGAATTTAGATATAGGGGGGTCCCTAGTTTATAAATTCTTCTAGTCTTTATTTAAATCATGGACCCCCCTTTCAATGCCTCCCCAGAAAAAATTGGGAAGTCCCCCTCTGGCTTCGTTTTGCTAGCCTTCCCCCCTAATTTTTGTTGGTTCAACTCTGAAATTGAACCGTCGAACTGAAAAATCATGTGGAAATGAAAAACCCTCAATTAAAATCTGGAAGACTCGGTTGCGAGATTTTGTATGCAATGGAGGTTTCGGGATTCTCTTCCTCCAAAATATTCGCCTTCCGTTCGAGTGGGCCCTGGGATCAAGCCATTGATTATGAGGGTTTGCGCATCAAATGCTTCTCCTGCAAAAAGAAAATGGGGCATATGAGGAAAAATTGCCTCCAAGGGAAATATAGATCAATTTCTCAGTCAGAATCCTGGCCCCCGGTCTGAAAGTAATGCGGGCTCTAAAGCTGCATCTCGAAATTTTGTTCCAGGACTAAATCCTAAGGCTGTGGAATGGAGAAGTAAAAATCAGTCCCTTCCGTCTTCAGCGAACTCCAACGATGGGAAATTGCCTATGGATTCTATTTCCCCCAGATCTCTTTTGAAGGACACCGAGGAGATTATAAGGGGCTTCCAAGATCAAAGAAGGCATTAGCATGGGCAAAGCCAATTCAATGTGCGAACTGGATGACTGGATTTATCAAAACCAAAATGTTGATTTTCAAGGTATTAGTGAGGTACACTGGAAGAGTTGGTCCCTGAAGAGTTGGAAGAGGGTGAAGTTGGGACTGAAGAAATAGCGGTTGTTTGAGCAACCTAGTACTAAAATTTCAGTGGTCTGAGGCCTCAAAATCTGATAATGGGGTTCAGTGGCAAGAAATGAAGGAAATCCAAACAGGAAATTGATCAAAAAGAAGTCAAATTTGGCAAGCAAAGCACGATCAAATTTGACAAATTTGAATTAGGGAAGGTAAAAGTCCTTCCGAGTCAGCAATGAAGATCCTTCAAGGGAATGTAAGGGGCTTAAACACCCCTGATAGGCAGCGCTTGCTTAAGCGTTGTATCTTGTCTTCTGAAGTTAGTTTAGTTTTGGTTCAAGAAACACAAAATGGTTGCCTGCGGATTAAAGAAATGTGGGGTTCTGGTCTTTAAGAGGATGGAAGGGCTGCTTCATGGATTCTCAAGGTGCTTCTGGGGGGTCTTGGCTGGCTTTGGAATCTAATTTGTGGAAGTAGAGCTACTATTTCTTCAAAATCACAATTGGCACAACTTGCAAGGGTAAAGCTCCCAAAAATATCGAGTGTTCTTTTTAGTGTGTGATGCTCCAATAGTATAATTGGGAAAGGATCTCTTCGAAATGATTTGTCTATTTGAAATTCAAAGGAAAGGAAGGCTAATTATGGTCCTTAGAGGAGATTCAACTCCAATTCCTCGATAGGATAAAAGTGGAGGTATTAGAAGAAATTCTCAGTGTCAAATTGATTTCTGCTTCTTCATTTGAAATGTTGCTCTGATAGATGTTGAGCCTAAGAAAGGGTGGTTTACTTGGAATAATAGAAGAAAATGTTTCAGTAACATCTCTAAGAGACTGGACCGGTTCTTGGCTAGCCCGCTCTGTGCACTTAGAAATATCATCCTTGAATGCCAAGTGTTGCCATGGTCTAGTTTTGATCACTATCTGATGGTTATGTTTTCCAATCAGGACTCTTCTCCTAGAAAGTCTCTCTTCAAATTCGAGTTGATGTGGTTGCGAGACCCCTCTTTAGAAGATAATATCAGAGCCTGGTGGAATGTTTTTAGTATTAAAAATACAAAAATGTATATCCTGGCCCAAAAACTCAAGCTTCCAAAAGGTAAGCTCCTCAAATGGAATGAGGTTCATTTCAAGAACATTTTTCAAGAAAAGCTCAGGGTAGAGAAAGAACTACAAGATCTGAATCTTTTTATCTTCACCCATGGGATGGGTAAGGAAGAATTTTTAAAGGAAAAGCTTCTACTAGATGAACTGGGGAGCCTTCCTTTGTAGAGAAGAAATCTAGCGAACCAAAAGTCGAGAGAAAATTGTCTTAAAGAGGGTGATCAAAATACTAAGATCTTTAATGCTTCTGTCAAGGCTAAACGAAGCTCCAATTGCATCTCCAGTAGTAAGAACACCAATGGTGTCGTTCTGTTGGACCAATAGGATATTGTTGAGGAGGAGATTATTCTTCTCCCTACCTTTGGGGGGGGTAACAGTTGAATCACCTGATATTTGTATGCTGGAATGGCAGGGACAACATGAATATCCTTATAGAGGTATGGCAGCCTGTAACAATTCACTTTTCGTACAAAAATGAAACTAGCCCATTCCAAAGAATCCATGGTTGTACAAAGTAAGCAAGTGACCTTTGTTTTGCAGGAGTGGGACAACATTCGTCATCTTCAAACCCAAGAATCCCATGGACCTTCACTGCTAGTGCTAGTGAGCATTTATTGAACAATACTGAAAGCACTCGAAAAAGATGACAGTTGGTGTCCAAGGGGCCGATGATTGTCAAAATGATAGAGCTGCCTGAAAGAAAGAGGAGGACAATCAGAGAAGCCGGATGAAGAAAAGAAAGAGGAAGAAATGTCAAGCAGCTTTCCTGAAGTAATTGGTGCCAAAATGTTCATGATCTTGAATGCCAGCAAGAGCACGGCAAGAGCAGAAATTTTTGATGATGCTAACAAAAACACAACCTGACACTTCCGATAAAAACAGTAAGAGAGGAATTGGAGGAGTTGAAGAAAGATATACAAGGCCTGAAAGATTTGGTTATGAAACAGCTGAGTGGGACTGGGAAGAATGATACAAGGGTGTGGGAAAAGGGATTGAAGCCGCAGAACTGGAAAACAATGAGATCAGCATTGCGCACATATGACGTTCCCATGGATAGCATTCAGGCTTTCCAAAGGTTTAGGTTTTATTGCGTAGCAGGTCATCTCCCGTGGCCACTGTGTAATGGAGAAGCTTGACAGCCCTTCAATGAGTATGTAAAACACGGAGCATAAAAGGAGCCCAGCAAATTTTGATAACACCAAATATTTGACCGTAGAATCCTGTAAGGCCCATGAAGTCGAAAACCAAACCCTCGCTGTGCAGAAATCTCAGAAACAGTACTCCATAAAACGGACGTACCAGATTAAAAAATAAAACAGGGGAAAATGCCGGTGGATACCTGCGCCTCGTCCTCCTCCTCTGCTGAAATCCGCACCATCTGCATGCAGCGCCAATATATTTCCCTCCCGCCCAAGCAGCTTGTTGATCTCCATTTTCCTCACATTCAGGGTTTTTCCCGCAGTTTCCCCTATTTGCAAGCCGCCCAAAATTATAAAAGAGTTCTTTTAATTAAAAAAAATACATTAAGGATACTAGAGACAAAAGTAAGAGGGGTGTATTAATTAGAGACAAAAATATATTTTTGTCTCTAATTAATGTCTCAAATGACCCCCCCTTGTAGTAGTGTGCCTTCTCTGGCATTGATGTTTCGTCGGGGCGTGAATATGGAGTGCCCATTCTATTCCAGTTAGTAACAGTCGTGGCTGGGGAAATCTAGGTCCCGCTGATCAAGTGGCTTCGGAGTCAGAAAAGGATCTCTTCATTCTTCGGGTTGGTCCGAGAGCTTTATTGAAATCCCTTCTCCAGAAGTTGGGGAGGGAAACGTTTCAGAATTTGGTGGCTGAGCTTGTTCGGGAAGATCAGTCGGGAGTGGTAAATGGTGTCCCGCAGGCACCTGGCTCGACCTCTGTTAAGAATGTCCCAGATCTCCATTCAAACCAAACTGGAGCCGAACAGTCGGAGGATGCTAGTCTGTCTATTGGGGAGATTGTCTTCAAATTTTTGAATGAAGTCCCTAACATTGATCTGAATCGCGAAATGGAGGAGGAGCGATGTGAGGATTTATGTCGGAAAGCTATTATTTGCAAGTTCATAGGAGCTAGCTTTCGCAAGCAAGAGATTTTGGTTTGGATCTTCTGGTTTTGGGTCAAATTGGCAAGACCGAAGGTAAAGTTCCTTTCAAGGTTTCTTTCAAGTTGTATTTCCAGCTGTCGAGGCTCTGAATTTAGATTATAGGGGGTCCCTAGTTTCTAAATTCTTCTAGTCTTTATTTTCATCCCTGGACCCCCCTTTTCAATGCCTCCCCAGAAAAAATTGGGAAGGTCCCCCTCTGGCTTCGTTTTGCTAGCCTTCCACCCTAATTTTTGTTGGTTTCATCTCTGAAATTGATAGCCGTCGCACTTGGAAATCATGTGGAAATTAAAAATCCCTCAATTAAATCTTGGAAGAATTCGGTTGCGAGAGTTTGTATTGAAATGGATGTTTCGGCTTCTCTTCCTCAAAATATTCGCCTTCCGTCTCCGAGTGGCCCCTGGGATCAAGCCATTGATTATGAGGGTTTGCGCATCAAATGCTTCTCCTGCAAAAAGGTGCGGCATATGAGAAAAAATTTCCCTTCCAAGGTTAGAAAAGGAAAATCTCCTAGTTTGAATCCAGGTCCCCCATCTAATTGTATTCCAAGCTCCATGGATCCCTTCCGAAAGTTTGTTCAGGTTTTTAATCCTAAGGCTATGGTTTGGAGGAGTAAAAATAAGGCCCTTCATACTTCAGATGCATTGATGGACGGGCACTTTTCTACGGACTCCATTACCCCTGGGACTGTGCTGAAGGACATTGAGGGGATTCAAAGGGAATCTAGCTTCCTGACTTCCAAAATCAAAGAAGGAATGAGCCTGGGTAAAGCCAATTCAATGAGAGACTTGGATGACTGGATTTCTCAAAGTCGTAATGTTGAAGCTCTTGGTATTGCCGTGTCCCCTGTAGAGTTGGAAGAAGGTGAAGTTGGGACTGAAGATTTAGTGGTTGAGCCCCCTATCACTAAAATTTTGGTTGGTTTAGAGGGCCTAAAATCAACTAATTGTGGTTGAAGCGACAAGAGAGGGAGGAAATCCAAGCAAGAAATAGCCCAAAAAGAATTCGAAAATGTCAAGCAAAGCATGATCAAATTCGAAAAATCTGAATCAGGGAAGGTGAAAGTCCTTCCAAGTCAGCAATGAAGATTCTTTCATGGAATGTCAGGGGTTTAAACACCTCTAGTAGACAACGTTTGCTTAAGCGTTGTCTGTTAACCACTGAAGCTAGTTTAGTTTTGATTCCAGAAACAAAAATATCTGTTGCGGATTTGGGGAAATGTTGGGGTTCTTTTAAAGTTTGGAAGGGTTGCTTCATGGATTCTCAAGGTGCTTCTGGGGGTCTTGGTTTCTTTTGGAAATCTAATCTTGTGGAGGTCAAGCTAATTTCTCAAAATCATAATTGGCAACTTTGCAAGGTAAGTCCTAAAAATAACTAGGAAGTGTTCTTGTTTAATGTGTATGCTCCTAATAGTATAATCAGGAAGAGATCTCTCTGGAAATGATTTTTCAATTGAATTTCAAGCAAGGAAGGATAATTTATTTGTGCTTGGAAGAGTCTTCAACTCCACTTCCTCCAATAGGAATAAAACTGGAGGTATTAGAAAAAATTATAAGTCCCAAATTGATTTCTGCTCCTTTATTCGTAATGCTTCTATGTTGGATGTTGAACCTAAGCAAGGGTGGTTTACTTGGAATAATAGAAGAAAAGGCTACAATAACATCTCTGAGAGACTGAACCGGTTCTTGGCTAGCCCTCTCTGGGCCCTTATAAAATATTATCCTTGAATGTCAAGTATTGTCCATGGTCTGGTTCTGATCATTATTTGGTGGTTCTGTCTTCCAATCAAGACTTCGTTCCTAGAAAGTCTCCTTTCAAATTTGAGTTGATGTGGTTGAGATACCCCTCCCTAGAAGATACTATCAGAGCCTGGTGGAATGAGTTCAACATCAAAGGAACTAAAATGTTTATCCTAGCCCAAAAACTCAAGCTTTTAAAAGGTAAGCTCCTTGAATGGAACGAGGTTCATTTCAAGAACATATTTCAAGAAAAACTCAGAGTAGAAAAAGAATAACAAGATCTGAATCTCTATGTCTTCTCTCATGGGATGGGTGAGGAACAATTTTTAAAGGAAAAAATTCTACTAGATGAACTTAGGGAGCTCCTTTGTAGAAAAGAAATCTACTCGAAGTAAAAGTTGAGACAAAACTGGCTAAAAGAGGGAGATCGAAATACTAAGTTCTTTCATGCTTCTGTCAAAGAAAAAAGAAGATCCAATTATATTTCCAGTATTAAGAACGCCAATGGTGTCACTCTGTCAGATCAACATGATATTGTCAAGGAGGGGATTCATTTCTTTTCCTCCCTTTTGGGTGGGGAAGAAGCTTCCTTTGAAGCTAAGCATAATGTTCTCTTAGAGTATATTCAGCATGTAATCTCCGACATTCAAAATGAGTAGCTGCTTCATCCCTTTCCTTTGGAGGAAGTAGACAAAATGGTCTTTTCAATGGAAAAGAATAAAGCTCAAGGCCCTAATGGATTCCAGATTGACTTCTTCCAGAGATTTTGGAATATAGTGGGTAGAGATGTATGGGTTGCAGTGGAAGAGTCTAGAAAATCCAAATCTATTCTTAGAGCCCTTAATAACACTTTATTTGCCTTTTTCCTAAGAAGAATCACCTTGATTCCTTTGTGGATTTCAGGTCATTTTCCCTGTGCAATTCTTCGTATAAAATCATCTCCAAAGCTATTGCTTCTAGGTTGAAGTTTCTTCTAGACTCCCTCATTTTGCCAGAGCAAACTGGGTTCATGCTAGACAGATCTATCTATGAGGGTATCTTTCTATCTCATGAGCTCATTCACTCTTTATCTATTAATAGGTCCCCAAGTATGCTGCTATAGTTGGATATCAGTAAGGCCTATGATAAGATCAATTGAAGATTCCTGATAAAAGTTCTAAAGAAGTTTGGTTTTTCCCCTCCTCTCTGCAAGTGGATCTTCAGTTGTATTGTTGGTCCTTCTCTGTTTTGATAAATGGTTGTGCAGAAGGTTTCTTTGAAGGTAATAGGGGCCTTAGGCAAGGGGACCCTCTCTCCTCTTTCCTCTACATTTTGGTGGTTGAATCTCTAAGTAGATTTATCAAAATCAAAGTGAGCTCGGGTCGTCTGTAGGGTCTGAAAAACACTTATGAGTTTGATCTAGTGTCTGATCAACAATTTATAGATGACACTTTCTTATTTGGTAAGGTGAGTATCCAAGAAGCAATTGAGTTGAAATCCACTCTTGATACATTTTCTCTCGTCAGGAGGCAAGTCTTCCAAAATCTGTCATTTTCTTTTCTAATGTTTATCCAAGATTGGAGACCCGTATTTTCAATATCTTCCGTTTCAAGAAGGTTAAGCTTCCTATGAAATATTTGGGAATTATCCTCTTTAAAGGAGCTGGGAGAGATTCTTTATGGAAGGACCTTATCTCATCTTTCGAAGGTAAAATTACAATCTTGGAAGGGCAAATGGTATTCTATGGCTGGTAGGCTTCTACTAATTAAATTTGTCTTGAATGCAACCCCCATGTATATGCTCTCCATTCTTAAGCTCCCCAAAAGGTATTCCTTGATAAGCTAGTGAGCATTATGAGGAAATTTTTTGTGGCAAGGGATTAAAGAAGATAAAAAAATTCCTCTCATCAGTTGGGACTCTCTTTCCAAGCCCAAGGATCTAGGTGGGGCAGGGATCATTAATCTAGGTAAACAAAAACTAGCCTTGGGTGCTAAACTGGTTTTTGCAGCTGCTCTCTAATCCTAACAGTGTTATAAGGAAGATAGTGGAAAAAATATACTTAGGAGCTCCCCTTACCAAATTCAATTCTTTGAGCAGATAATCCTCCCCTTGGCTCGCATATTTAGAATTTTATGGTTGCCTGTAGAAATATGTTTTTGAATTCAGTCTCCTGGAAAATTGGAAATGGTGAAAAACCCATATTTTGGGAAGACTCCTGGAATGGTTTTCCTATTTTGAATGAGATCCCGAAAATCATAGGAGTTAAAAAGAATCTTAGTTGCAAAAATGGGGCTCCAGAGTTATTGATTATGGAGTAAGGCCAATTCATACTCCTTGCCCCCTGGGTTGGAAGGAGTTTGAGCATTTTGATGTCTCAGTTGAGGCAAAATCCAGGTTCTGAAATGAGCTAGATAGCAAGAATTTGGTCATATCTTCAGATGCTGGTGGGATCATATGAATTTTTGTTTCGGGTGAATACACCTCTGGTTGTGGATATAAAAAAATTGATGAATGATGTAGGAGCGGAAGATAATATTTGGTTAGATTGTTGGTCTACTTTTTGTCCTCTGAGAGCAGGTTTTTTTTGCTTGGATGGCTTTTAAGGGGAAGATTCTCACTTAAGTAAGGCGAAGAAAATTGGGGTTACTTGGCCCTACAAGATGTGTTCTTTGCTTGGTTGAATAAGAAGATAGGGATCACCTTCTTGTCCATTGCCCAGTTGTAGAGAATTGTTGGGATTGGTTATGTGCTCGATTGAATCTTCCTTGGGTTCAACCGAGATCTTTGCCGGAAGTTCTACTAGCCTGGCCCAAAGGTAATCCTTGTGATGCTCTCTCAACTATTTGGATTTGTAGTCCTATCCTTCTTATTTGGCATCTGTGGTGGGAATGAAACAAGATGATTTTAAGAGAAGAGATCCACACTGTGGAGGAAGTGTTAAGAAGATTGGAATGGGCTATTTCAGAGAATGTGTCTTCTTTCTGGAAAAAAGGCAATGCTTTCTCAAAGAGGGTCAGGGGAAATACAAAAGAATTGGCCAAGAACTTTAAAGCCAAGAGATGGTGCTTTAAAAGTGGATTCTGATAGCCAATCTAGAAGAAAGGCAGCTAAATGGTCCACTCCTAGTCCTGGTTCTTTTAAGCTAAATTTTGACGGTGTGGCTAAAGGTAATCTTAGTGCTTCTGGTGTTGGTTGCATTATCAGGAATGATGGAGATATTTTAATTATCGCAACCACATTTAAATTAAGGGATGGATTGTGCAATATGGCGGCACTTCAAGCTCTGGAATTAGGCATTGAGTTGGTTATCTCCCTCAATATAAATAACCTTCAAATAGAAGGTGATTCCCAAGTAATAATTAATGCTATTATTAACAAAAAAGTTCAATCCTGGAGACTTGATTTAGAAATTAGGAGAATTATTAACCAACAATATATTTGTTGTTCTCTTAGCAAATAAGGACATTGAGTAGATCAAAAACAAAAAAAGAAGCAATAATTATGCAGAATGGCCTAGTCTTGCAAATATTTTAAGTGATGACCTTGAGGGTGAGGTTATGATTTTTTTTTTCTAGCTTGACATGAATGAAGCGAGGTGGAAGGCTATTTTTATGTAACGTCCTTTGGTATGTTTGCATTTTGTGCTTTCCTTTTTTTGCTCTCAATGGATTGTGCAAGGTTTCCCTCTTTGATCTTTGTTGGTAGTAGCAAGGAAATGTCTTTTCCATTCTGCCATAACAGACAAAATATTAAAAACCATCTTTCATATTAATTATGAGGAGGAAGTTTTGGAGGTTCGGAAGGTTATTGGGGACAAATATTTAGAAGTGCAGGGTCATCTTAGGGTTAACAGTGAAGTGACAACCACTTTCATGGAACATCTCCCCTCATTATTCGTCCCAACAAAAGGACGCTATTATCATGGCAATTCACTAGATTAAGCCCAAATATTGAGTTAGTCTCGTGTTTGAGGTGGGGGAGAGCCAACATGGCTTTCTGAGCAGCAGCGCCGAAGTTGTTTTCTTCTCGGGATGGATGGATTGAAGAAAAGGTTTTTAAAGAACTAGAGAAAAGACATGGGGAAGTTTTGGATTTCATTGAAAAATTGGTTTGACTTTTGCAAGAATACAAAAAGAGGTTGTGAACATCTTAAGTATCCTAACCTAGTTGCGATTAAAGAGCCTATTGACCCGATTCCAGCATGGTGGCGAGAGCTCAAGGTTTCGGCGGCTGTTGCTTATGATTTCATGTGGTCTAAGGCAAGTTTTGGTTCTGAGGTTGGGGCTTTTGAGGATGATCAGGGGGTGCCAGAGATTCTTATCTCTGTTTCATCTTAGTCGTAGGCATAATGCCTATGCCTTTGAAAGCTTTTCTATATGATAGTATTATCTATGGTTTTTTGCTGGTTCGATCTTTTTGGATGGTTTTGTCATTGTATTCCCAACCCTATTTGTATAGTCATTTTTCTGGTTAGCAAATGTTACTATCTGAGGTATCAAGCCTCTTCAAATTGTAAAGGGTATGGGCCCCTTCAACCCAGTTTATCTATAAAAAAGGTTTACAATTTTGAAAACAAAAGTTTATAAGGTTTGAAATTTTTCTTCTATGTTGTCTTGCTAACATATTGTGAAAACGAGTGGAGTGAAGTTTTGTTGTCTATGGATAGAATTCTGACAACAAGCTCTATATCTATTGTGTTTCTGAACTATATTTTTATTTATAGTTTTCAAATAATTAACAGTGATGAAAACAACCAAGAGATGGGGGATGTGACATTGCATGCTCAATTTTATGTTTCTTGTGTTCCATTTATTTCACATAGCATTTTTTCAAACAATTGGCAGACAATCTAAATAATAGATTTACTTGAGGATTTGTGTCTTGTACCTTTTGTGTTTAGACAGAGGAACAATGAAATCAAAACCTTGGTATCTAGATGAAAAGTTGTTTTTGATATATTTTGAGCTTTAAAATATATCTGAATGGTGATTCTGACAGGTATCTTTGGATGCATTATATCTAGGTAGAAACCCTATTGATGAAAAAAAGGGAAGATAATTTCCCAGCAAGGACAATTTGATCTTGACAGCACGATGCACTGAATTCTTATCTTTTTGCCTAATTTTAGGCTGAAAATTGTTTTCTATCACAGAGTGTTAGTATATGGCTTGAATATAGAGAATTGGGTTTTACTGTTTTCAATTATATATGTATGTCTGTATTTAAGATACTCTAGGCTCCTACAACCCTTAATTGTAGTATTTAAAAAAAAAATTGCAAATAGATTTTGATATACGTATCCTTCAAATTTGTTGTCTTTAATCAAGGCTCTCTTCAAGGGAAGAGTGATATTCCCAAATTCTTACTTATTATTTAGGATGTTAGTTTTTAATTTTCAATAGGAATTTTCAGCTATTTTGGGTTATTTGTTTTAGGATGCAGTTTGATGTCTAAAATTTTATGTGGTTTGATGAGAAATCAATCTAGATTGGTTTCTGATTGCTTGGTGTGTTGGAAAGCTAAGTATTCAAGTCTTAACTAGAAATTACTTCAAAATTGCAATGTTGAAGGTTGGGAAACCTATAAGGTTTATCGTTAGCTAAGATTTCTAGCTCAAAATAATGTAATGAGATCTTATGTTTGGTAGTTTTGTAACATATTGAATTTTTTCATGGTGTAACGGGATCTTGGGACTGTACCCTCAAATTGACCATCAGAGTAGATTCTAACATAACTATATTGATGATTATGCATTATGTTTCAATTATCTATATATTGGGTAATGACTTTCTACTTTTCAATGAAAAGACAATGAATAAATTGAGTTGGGTGTTGTGGTATGTTTGTGTGGGGTTATCTGAATACTTTTCAATTAGTATGAAATTTGTTCCCCTCTATCGGTGACCTTATAATGAATAATAGATTGGTGGGTGGTATCTAAAGCCTATATTTTTGTATTGGTGACCTTATAAAGAACTTTAGGCCTTAAATTGTATGGTAAGATTCAGATCCATCATCTTCCTATTCTAGGCTATTTAGTGTTATCATTGTTAGGGAAACGTGTCATATAGAGTAGTGGATTATTATTTGGTTGGCTTGCAAAGATTTTTTTTTTCCTATTTAACTTTTCCATATTTTGTGTATATTTTGCTATTTTTGATTGGAAGACACCGAGTTCGATCACCACTATATTTGAGTAAAGTAGGAAATACTATGTTGTTGCATATGTAGAAAGATAATGTGAATCCCTACCTTCCTTACTATTTAGGAGGTGTTTTAGGTTATATAGTTCATGACACGATGAAATTTGAAGCACGATTATTCTCCTATCCAATGAATTTAGGTCTAGTGTGATCACAATATAATTATGAGTAATGCACTGTGTTTTATGACATGATATAATTTCTCACTTTATTGTGGAAGCAGATTGTCAAAATAAATAGTAGAGAAATTTGAAATTTGCTTAGATCAACTTGAAATTCAAATAAATTTTTAATTTAGTAAAGGAATAAGTGAATAAATTGAGATATTTACAAATACAATGGAAGAGGAGAGTGCAGGGAATCCAAACAGCTAGAATTAAAGCTTTTATGACAATCCAATCTAGCACACATCCCGATATTAGGCCAGGTCTATCTTCTACTTCTTCAAGGAAGTGACAATTTTTTAGAATATTGAGTTGGTTTTTCACCGGATTCTTAGCAAATTAATGAAATAGATAGAGGTAGAAGGCTAAGAAGGAATACCTGTTGTAATGTCGATTGAAGGTCAAATGTGCCCGTAGATGACTTCTAGATCAGAATGGGTGTGAGAGCTCCGTTTTGGCTGGGAGGAACTACCTGTAAATATAAAACAATACGACCAAAAAGAGTTAAACAAAACAATGAGTGGATTTCCTAGCAAGAGCTAGATCCGGGAAGTGTGATGCTTCCTGAACAGGGTGTCAATCCACTTCTATATAACAATATTAATGTTAGTTAAATCATGCATGAAGTAAATATCTTATTAGAATTGAAACAATTTAGGTATCTCGTACGAAAAAATAAGAAAGGTCATGCAAAAGGTTGTTTAAGGTCAAAACAGGTGGGTTGATTGCACGGGGGGTTCACTTAGTAAAATTATGGTATAACACGTGCGTTCAGAGGGTATTAAAGAATACCCTTAATTCTAGTTTCTACCTCTAATTATTCAATTGATAATACCCCCTCTTGTTATATTATTAGAATGAAAATACCCTTATTTTTTGCATGTACCTTACTTACCCATTTTTCAATTACAATGTTATTTACCCGTTTTTATTTCTACCCTAATATATTATAGACAAAAAATATATTATATTTCTCACTCATTTTTTTTAATATACATTTCCTCTCGAAAGATAGTTTGAATCCATTGAAGAACAATTACAAATCACCTTATATATGTTAAGATTTAATCATTTATCAATAGTTCTTCAAATAATTAAGATGGTGAAATAATATCACTTGTGTTGAAAAACATACTCAATCCTAGTTTTCTACCATCTTATTATTTCTTGGTTAAGAATCTAGATTTTATTATTAAAAAAATAATATAATTTAATTTATTCCCACACTCCTTTTGCAATTTTAAGGTATTTACTTTTAAAAACTAGGGTTCAAATGTTCTAGTTTTATGTTAAAATTAAACCTCCCTTTCCTTTATCCCACATCTCTAACCTACCCCAATACCTGATTCAAAATATTAATAAATTAAACCCTTTCACCCCCTCATGTCTACCAATATATTGACTTTAATTTTATTAATTTTAATTACCTCAATATGAACCCACGTGCTAGGATATTGCCTAGCTAATGAACCCCCCGTGGTTGATTGGGTTGGTGTTGAGCTGTAGGTCTAATACAAGCTTTGGGTAGGTTCTGGTAAGGATTAGGAATGATTCTGGGTTATTGGGAAGTGGGTATTAGCTTGCTGGTCTAAGGCAGTTTACCTGACACAGAGATCGATGTCGGTCACGGTATGACCGAAGACAGTTAACATATGACCGATGATGGTTAGGGGTAACTGATATCTGTTTATGTGAGGATGGCTGAATGTTAGGAACATGGGTCCAGATTCTCTCAGTGTCTACGTGAAGAGATGGGAAAGTATGTGGTGAGGTTTTTAGGTAGGGTATCAGGCTTGGGTGAGGTCTGGTAAGGATTAGGAATGATTCTGGGCTATAGGGTAAGTTATATTATCAGACATAGTGACTGGTGTTAGTTGACTGACTGATGTCTGTTATGCAGCGTGACCGTCATGAGTTAGCTAACTAGCGTCGGTAGGGGCAATGAACAAAAAGTTCTTAGAATTGGTTTTCCAGACTCCCTGTGATTGTACAGAGGTTGGAAAGGGTGAGGATGGGTTCGTAAAGTGGTTCTAAAGACTCAGATATGATTAGGAGAGGGTGAAAATGTATTAAACTTTTGGGTATGATCAGGTGATAGGTTAATGGAAGGAAGAAAGTATATGGGTATGGAGAGAATTATACTATAGAGATGAATAAAAAAATCTACACAAGGAAACTAGAGATTCAATGTAGGGATGTTAGATACTTACTGGAAGGTAGATTGAATAATGTAGGTGATGAAGATGGTGAAAGCCGAGATCTGGAGAGAAGAGCCATTGTATTAGTGTCATGGAAATTTAGACCTTCATGCCTCTCTGTTGTGAATCTGTGATCGTGAAGAGGATGATGAATGGTGATCAAATGTTGGTAGTGCTCCTATGTGGCTTCTTTTTCCTGAGTGCTAAAGAAATTTGAGTGCTCAAAGTCTTTGTAAGAAATGAAATCCTAAATCGAATGACCAATGTTTAGAAAGGCTTTTGGAAACATATTTAACCTAATTGACCATGGTTAGGTGACTGGCGTCGGTTGAGATATCACCAGCGTCAATCAAGGTGGAATATCTAGGTTGGCCAAAAATAGCCAGATTGTTGCTATTTTTGGCATGATCTCCAACCTTCTATCGAGTCTCGAGTGATAGATCGCGGCAAGATAAGTGGGAGTATTTTTTGGTTTGTTAATAGGAGTTAAGTCTAGGTTTTAAACTAAGTCTTAGTTAGTTAGGATAGGTTTATACTCGGTCTTAGGTCATTAATGAGGTTTGAGTAAGTCATTGAGTGAGGTGGCTAGGTGAGGTGGTTAAGTGGGGATATTAATTAAATTAATTAAAATAACTAATTTAATTAACTTGTGCACTAGGGGATATGAATAGGTGGGATATGGTTAATTTAATTAATGAGGTTTAAGGTGATTATGACCCAATTTTGGTGTATACAGCTGGGTCTTATGCTAAATTATTGTTTCTATTTGGATCCCTATGATTGATGTAGACAACATAAGGTTTTAATTAATTAATCATTAATTCTATGCAATGTTTTAAAAATGAAACCAGACTCGGATCCTACTAAACCAAACCAAAACTAGTCTGGTTTAAAATTTCAAATCCCTCCCTCTTTTTCACTTCCTCGTTTTTCAAATCTTCGCCCCATCCCATTCAGTGTTTCCATCATGCACTCAACATACGATTACTAGTTATAAACAAAGAAAGTGATAGAACCATGAATAATAAGTTTGTAGTTGATTTGATCATGGAACAATGAGGGGTGAATTGTTTGACTTCCACCATTAAGTTCATTCTAAAAGGATCAAATTTATATTTTTGATTTAAGGGGATATTTGTATCCCTTGTTGTTATTAAATCTATAATTATTGACCCTTTTACTTTTATAAACAAAGGTTAAATAAGGGAAAGGTGTCAGTCTTTGAGAACGCTATGTTCAACGATGTTCTGATAAAAGTCATGAGAAGGAGGGAGTCTAATTTTTTATCGGCACATCAAAAATTTCCT
The DNA here is from genome assembly GCA_019776745.2 of Taxus chinensis. NCBI lineage: Eukaryota > Viridiplantae > Streptophyta > Pinopsida > Cupressales > Taxaceae > Taxus > Taxus chinensis. Next base: position 251,028,140 of record CM034155.1, on the reverse strand, counting down.
TGTGATTTTAGAAAAGTGACAATTCCATGTTGGTGCCACGTCAATCGCCACGTGGTGGGCCCACTACAAAAAACCCATTAACAAAAATTAAATTTGCATAGTGAATGAAAAATATTTTTTATCGCACAAAAACTACATGTACCCACATGACAAGTGAACAAATTTACTTCTAATCCAAGAAAAACACATTCGATTCACTCCACTTCATCCTCTACCACTCCGCCAACCTCAATTGTCACTTTGCACTGCGTGCCAATAACACACTCAATGCAGGAATTTACTACATGCCTATGCATTTGGTAGTCCACATTTGGGGATGAGAAGCTGAACATTCCTGACCCTTTCCACCCTACTACGAAGTTGAAGATTGGAGTCCTTTAACCTTGTATTCACTGCAACAGAGTTGAAGACATGTCTAAACCAATTTCCAATTGCCAAGTGAGTCACAAGGTGAGCCCATTTTAATAGTTATTTGGAATGTTTCTCCATGGGTTTCATGCAATGAGGGCATCGAAAAACAATACCAATTTTACAAGCATATATTAATTCTGTATTGAGTTGTTTTTGTGCATGTTCTTATTTAATCAATCAAAACCAATTTTACAAACATATATTCATTATATATTGAGTCTTTTATGTGCATGTTATTATTTAATCTCCCGTTCAGCTCGACCTCTGTTGGTTCATCTTTTTTCACTCATACATCTTACAATTTCAAAATATAGTGTTGTTATTGACTATACATTGTTGTTATTGAGTAATGGGTTCTGTTCAAACCTATTGTTTTTTAAGAATGCACGCTGAACTATTTTTCAATGTATATTCATTTATTTTAGTGCATATTGTTTATTCCCTCGTTCACGATGAACTCTGCTTAAGTTTTTGTCCTGAGAATTTGCATGGGAAAACTCCACCTGTAAAATTTTGAGCTTGCACCTTATTGCCCTAATTTTTCAAATCTATATGTGCTCAAATTTTTTTTACCTTTTGAGTTGATGGTCTACAATTCTTCCCCTCCAGTTGAATGCTTTTAAAATGCTCACAAACTTGTTATTTTGCCCTAATTTGAAAGAATAATCCAAGTTTTCCCTTTTCTGTGCCCTAGTTTTTCCAATTTTGCGGGCTATGCCATTTTTTCCTTTGCCAAATCATAAAAAAATTGAATTTGATCAATTCATACTTGTTTGTATTTGAAAATCCAATCCCAAGGTCGAAAATGTTGTAAAATCATCCTTTAGTTGATTCAAAATAAAAAAATTTGCCATCCTTGGTGAAAAAATTCAATTCTAGGGCTTCCTTGGAATTTTTTATGTTTTGACGGTCAGACGGGTGTCATTTACCTGTCAAATTCATCTTTAGAAGGTATTGGCAACGTGGCGGGTTTGCATTGGCTGAGGAAAGGCGAGGAGGTGCTCTAACTTTTCATTTTTCATCTTTTCAAGCAAATGGGGCATTTTCAGGCCCAGGGACCCTTTTTTTTTCAATTTTTCCTACGTGGCATGTTTTGATTGGTAGGGGGGATGGTGGGTGGTCGAATTTCCTTAAGGTTTTTTGACCTTATTCTTGCAAAATTTTTAAAGTCAAAATTTGGTCTGATGCCTTACAGCCAATCAGGAGCAGACACGTGTCCCAAAAAACCAAAAGGCGGAGGGAGGGGCCGAAGGAAAATTTTATAACTTTTTGCCTTCGTTGTCTAGAAGGTAAAAAATAAAAAATGGCTCCACATCAATCACAGGTAGACACGTGTCCAACAGAGCAAGGTGGGTTGGAGGGCCGGCGGAGGTTTTGGTGATTTTGAAGTTTTTAAACTTTGAATGGTTTAAAGTCAAGTTTTTTCCCGAAACCGTGCAGCGAATAGGAGATGGACGCGTGGCAGGGGACAAGGTAGGTTGGTGGGCCGGCGGAGGTAGAAGGGGATTTTTTCCCTTTTTCACAAAAGAGTTCAAAATTAAAATTTGGAGCGCTGGCCCACTAGTGAATCATTGAGCAACACATGGCAGAGAGCAAGGGGGGTAGGCGGGCCGGTGGGGGCAAGAAGAAATTTTTTCCCTTTTGCCAAAAGAGTTCAAAATAAAAAAATTAAGCGTTGGCCCACTAGCGAATCACAAGGAGACACGTGGCAAGGGAAAAATCAGAGGTGCGAGCCCTCGGGGCAAAAAGTGAAAATTTTCCCAATTTCCAAAAAAGGTTAAAATGCACAAAATTGAAGCATGATTTCAATGGAACCCACCATATGCCATGTGTCAGCTCCAAAATTCAAAGGTGGAGGGGGCAGAGAAAAAAGTCAAAATTTTCCATTTTTCCAAAAAATGTGGAGAAGTCAAAAATGATCCCAATTTTGGTCCCAATTATTTTTTGACACATGGAAGGCCAAGATTAAAGGGAAAAGATGGATAAGATCAATGGTTGCTGTGCAATTTCATTTTTTGGCCACAATTTTTCCTCCAGGAAGTTTGGAATCATGAATTTTGCATCAAAATTCATCAAATTTATAGTGATTTTGTGTCGTCTTGGCCTTCCAGGTTCATTGGCATCACTTTCATGGCTTAATTTTTTGACTTGTGATGTTTTTGAAGTAAATTTTTGCCCCAGCCTGAGCAAGCACGTGAAATGACAATATCAAAAGTTACAGAGTTAGTTTAAAAGGGTAAAAAGGTGAAAAGGATGAGTAAGAGGTGTTTGCATGCCTCAATGATGAAAAACATGCCTCCAGGATGGATAATGATACAAATATATGTAATGATTTAATCATCTTGGGCACACCTGGCAACCTACGAGTGTTTTTCTATTTGATGTCATTTTCATTGAATCATGAAGAGTTGTTTTACTAGAATCGATCCCATGGCATATTCTTTGCTTGGGAAAGAAGGCTCCAAGGTGGCATAAGGTATATGATGCATTTTGGAGAAATGGAAAAGAGAGGGAGTTGAAAATCATGAACAAATTCTGAGAGAAAGCTCATTTTCTAAGAAATCCACCAAAGAACCAGGTTAATGTCTCATGTGTTAGGAATTCATGTATGTGAGTTGGTTACAAGTGTATAGCGATCACATAGCTCTAATATTGTTCATGTAACTCTCCCCTATTGTTAAATCTAACAAATTTTGAACCAAATCTGTGTTTTCTTTGGGCAATATGGTGTATGTTATCATTTTTAAATACCTGTGGACAGTTTTCATTGTTCTTATTGCAATCTTGCATTGAAAGTCTTTAGAAATCACACAGAATATCCATTTCTTGTTGATAGTTTAGTGGCATTTGCAATCTCATGTTCAGAAGAGCCTTCATCTGATAAGGAGATAAACAAATTTAAAATCACTTTACCTTCCTTGACTGCAAATATTGTTTATAAGCCTTTCGGGGCACCTTAGGTGTGGTTTGATAAAGGATTTTTGTGTTTAATTGAGTTCTTTACTTCAAGCTTTTGTGGTAAGTTCTCAAAGATTGTGTGAAGAGTGAAACCTGGGCTTCCATTTGTGCCTCTTCTGGTTGAAGGAACATTTTGATTATTTGAGGCATTTCATCTGATAGTTGTTCAAGTATTGTAGAGATTGTCAAAGATCTTATCTATCCCAGTTTGTCTTGTCAATCCCCCACCAAAAATCATCTAAATAACAAAGACCCTATCATGTACTATCCTTGATTTGAATTTGTATACCCATAGAAGATCAAAATCCATTTGCAAAAGTATGCATAATAGATCAGGATTTCCAATGTCTCTAGTAACCTTTGCCTTGTTTTGAGAACATACCCATGTTTTGAGAAGTGACAACTCGTGAGAGTTCAGATCTGGGGTGTTGATCATGTTTTTATCAAGGTCTCCATCATATAATTTCAAGCAAACAAAAGGACATCTTCACCTCCTTCACCATTACAAGGTTACAAAATAGGTCCTCTTACCTTGGTTGCAAGGCACAACCTAAAATATCTAGGACAAGATCAAGTCCTATTGGAGTGCTATCCATTTCTCCACAAACCTGAGTGCTACCTAGATCACATCCCCAGCTACCAATGACATACAACATGGTCTAATCTATCTTTAAGCTCCATGACATATTTGTGATGTTGCTCAGATTGAAAAGGAGAACAAATTTGGATACCAACACGAGTGGCACCGTTTCCAGGGACTTCTTGGAAATTCTTGGTGTTTGTGGAGTGTTATAAGAGTTTGAGTATTTTTGTATTCAAGTATTTGAGCTACTACATTGTTAAAATATCATTCTATGCTTCAAATATGCAAGTTTTAAAATAAGGGTTTCAAGTTTTGTCTACCATTTTTCCATTTTACTAGCATTTCAAACACTTTTGGTGTATTGTGATTGATTGATTTAATAAGCGAAAGGTCTAATTTATAAGGCTTTGCAATGTTTTCAGTGCTAGAAAACATTAGACAAATTACTTTAGTGCATTTGCACAACTAAGGTGAAAGTCCTTAGTGGAAACTCCATGCTGATTTGATATTGAAAATACCAGTTGTCTTACCTTCATGTCATTTACTTTTGTGTTGCTAATCCTTGCAAAACTAGAAGGAAGAAGATCTCTGTTCATCAAGGAATCAGCTAAGAAGTTGTTTGCAGATTTAAGAAACTCAAAGCCAGAGGGAAGAAAAGTGTGGAAGGTGGTTGGAGACTTGACTGCAAGAAAGGGGATCCCTATTGTTGAGTTTGAAAGTGAGCAGCCTGTTATTGCAGACTACAATTCTTCTTCAAGTGGATCTGATTCAGACAATCCTATTGTTGATTTGAAATCCCCATCAGGTGAGGGACCTTCTTGTGCATTTGAAAGGCTTGTTCCTAAATCTACTCCTGTATTTTCTAAATTTGCTAGAGATCATCAAGAAGGAGTGCCCTTAGGAGAGATCTATCTTGAAGTTTTCATTCCCATTCCCCAAATATCTCTCACTCCTCATCATTTTGTTTCTCCCCTAAGATCACCCCCACCAAACAATATGGCTCAGCCTAGACCTCCATTTGTTGTTAACACCTTTGGTCCTATAAATTTTAGAGGAATGGATGGTTACCCAAATGCTATCCCATAAGATGTCAGAAATAGGTTGCCAAAATTCCAGGGTAATAATGTTATTATTGGTGATCAACATCTCAAACTTTTTGATAACATGATGGAATATTTTGAGATAGAGTTTGAGGATGTGTATGTCAAATTGTTTATTCATACACTAGAAGAAGATGCTAGGAATTGGTACAAAGCTCTATCTGATAATTCTATTGACTCATGGACTAAAATGAAAAATGCATTTAGATTGCAATATGGTGACAGGACTGATCCTAGATTTCTTTTATCTGAGTTTGAGAATATCAAGAAGAACCATAATGAATTAGTCCATGAATTCAACACAAGGTTTAACAAAAATTTAAGAAGGCTATTGGTTTGAGGCCTTGTGATGAATATTGTTTAATCAAATATGCAGATGCATTTGATAAGAAGGCAACCTATTACCTAAGAGACAAGAACCCAACCAATCTAAGACAAGCTTTCACCATGGCACTTCAAATTGAAAACAATATCAAGGATGTTGGGAAACCTCTCAAGAGAGATGGTGTAAAATTGATAAACCCTGAAAAACGTCAAGCTAGAAAATGTGCTGATTTAGAAGAGGTTGTGAAAACTTTGATAGGGGCTATCAAAGAAATCACATAAAAGTTGGCAAGAGTTGAGAAGGGAATTGGGCATACTTCACAAGGTCATCCTAGGCAACAAGCACAAGATATATTTGGAAATCATCCTATAGGTGATCAAAGACCAGATGCATAGAGGTAAAGGTCCTATTGGATCTACAAATAGATATCCTCAAGCACAGTGAAGGATAGAGTGTTTCCTGATCCCTCTAACTTCTAGGGTTTCTATTGTTGAAGAAGTTACTGATATGGATTGGTGTGATAGGTGTCTTCTACCCCATCCTCCATGTGAAGTGGACCAACAAGAAGGTGAAGCTAATAATGATGATGGAACTGATGATGATATTTGCATGGTGGGTTGTTCTTCAAGCTCACAAGGAGGAACAACATCTACTGAAGTAATAAGTTCCATGACTACTGCTACCTTTTGGGATTGCATGAAATGGGTACAAGTATTTCTCTCCCCTCATGCTCTTGAATTTGATGTAGTGCAAGCTTTTGAAATTCCTAACAATGACTTTGAATACTTAAGAGCTTTGATGATTAGTATGATGGTGGTATCCCTTCAGAGGAAGATAAACAATTGTTGATGAATGTTGTTATAGATCAAGAGGAGGATTATAACACTAGAAGAAAAGTTGTTAAAGGAAGTGGGCCTCAAGCCAAACCTAAAACACCCTTGCTCACAAGCATTCCCAAAGAATCTCCTAGGAAAGAAACACTTACCAAAAGCTCTGTTGTCCCAAGCAAAAATTATAGTCCTCCTCATGCCCAAGCTGCCAAGAATCCATTGCCATCTAATGAATCTTCTTGTCTCCCTTCCAATGCTGTTTTACCAAAGAATGTTCCCTATGACATAGCCCATGTGTTGAGCTAAATCAAAGTGAGTGTTCCAATCATTGAGTTGCTTAGAATTCCTGAGCATAAGAATAGAGCATTTGAGTACTTGGGATTGAAAGAAGAGAAGATCACTCCAAGCATAAATGTAAATGTTGTTGAGACTCCCCCTCAAGTCATTGTTGACCTCGAAACACCACCAGCAGTAGAAGATCTTGGAGAGACACCTGAGGTATATTTGGGGACATCTTTGGTTGACTCCCAATTGAATGTTGATCCATTTTTCACAACTTTGATTATAAAGGATAGGCTACTTCACAATTGCATGTTTGATTCCAGTGCATCATGTAATGTCATGCCTCTAGAAGTCATGAATGAGTTGGATATCAAAGTGACAGCTGCCTATGGGAAGTGTACTACCATGGATTCAAGGGAAGTTCCAGTGGTTGGTTGTGTGAAGGGTTTGGTTGTGCAGCTTGCATCTTATCCTGGGAGGAATTTAAAATTGGATGTTGTGATTGTTGATTGCCCTACCAAATGGAATATGATTTTTTCAAGAAAGTGGGCTGCAAGTGTTGGAGGGAGTGTTAATATGGACATGTATTTTGCTACTATTCCCATTTAGGGAAGCCTTGCCAAGCTTTATGAAGAAAAGAAAATGTTACATCTAATTGATGATCCAAATAATGCTACTTATGAAGTATTATTTGCTGATGTTGATGCTGATAATTTTATTGGTTTTGTTGATGGAAAAGAACACAAAATGGACTAGTCAAAGTGCCTTGAACATGTATGTTCTCCTTGGACCTTGCTATTTGATGGAGCTTGCTCCAAATTTGGAAATGGTGCTGGTGTGATTCTGATTTCTCCTAGCTTGGAAGAATTTATTTTTTCCTTCAAACTTAATTTTGAATGTACTAACAACATTGCTAAGTATGAAGCCTTGTTGTTGGGTCTGAGAATTGCATGGAAGCATGGTGTCAAGGACATCATTGCAAAGGGAGATTCAGAGCTAGTTTTCAAACAAATATGAAAACTATATGCTACAAAAAATTAGTGGATGAAGCAGTATAAACATGCAATTTGGGATCTAGTTGAGATGTTTGATTCCTTCAATATTATGCACCATGATAGAAGTTTGAATGATGCTTCTGACAGGTTGGTAGCGTTGGGGTCAAGATTTGGAGTTTGCAACATTTCACCTTATTGTGAGTACAATATTAAAGTGTTGACTAGGCCTGCTGTATCAAGCATTGGCAAGTGTTTGATGATGATTCTCAAGTACAAAGGTTCTTGCAAAATTAAGGTGAGTTTGTAGATCATCATATTGATTGGGAGCCAATGGTGTGTATGATTGAAGGAAGAGATACTTTGTTTGGAAAATATATCATCCAATTGAAAACAAACACCATTCCTAGAGGTCTTGTTGCACTTGAGTCAAATTTTAACAATTTTGATTGCATCATCAAGATAAACATGTTTGCCTCAAGGGACATGGAAGAGCATGACTTGGGAACAAAAGACAAACCAAGAAAATTTTGGTTGGGTAGTAATTTAAAAAAGGAAGAAAAATAGTCCTAACTCTAGTTGTTGAAACAATATCAAGACTGCCTTGTTTGGTCCTATTCAGAGTGGAAAGCATATAGAGAAGACTTGTTTCAACATGAGATCCCTCTTGAAACAAATTCCAAACCATTCAGATAGAGGTAAAGGCCAATTAATCCACTTCTCTCCATGAAAATGCAAGAGGATTTAAAGAAGTTGAGAGATGGAGGTATCATTCAACCCACAAGGTATTCATCTTGGGTTGCAAACCTTGTGCCAGTCAGAAAGAAGAATAGAGATATCAGAATTTGTGTGGATTTTAGAAATCTAAACAAAGCATCCATGAAGGACAACTATCCCTTGCCAAATATGGAAAATATGTTACAGCTTGTGACAGGGTCTGAGTTGCTTTCTACATTGGATGGTTTCTCCGGATACAATCAAGTGGTAGTCAAAGAATCAGAAAGACTTAAGACATCATTCACTACTCCTTGGGGAACATATGTTTTTGTTAGGATGCCCTTTGGTTTGATGAATATTGGTGCCAATTTTCAAAGAGCAATGGATGTTGCTTTTTTCTGGTTACATCAGTGTGTTTACTGCAGTTTACCAAGATGATGTGATTGTTTTTTCAAGGCAGAGAGGTGATCATTTGCAGCACTTGGAGAAGATGCTGATCAGATGTAGGGAGTATGGAATTTCTACTTAATCCAAAGAAGTTTCATTTTGGCATGTGAAAAGGCCAAGCTGCTTGGTCACATTATGTCAAAAGATGGTGTTATGATAGACCCTGAGAGAGTGGAAGCAATCAATAAAGTTCCTATCCCAAGAACCAAGAAATGCATCCAGTCTTTCTTTGGGCAGATTAATTTTATTAGAAGGTTTGTTTCCAATTTTCTGAGTTGACTCTTCCAATCAAAATCATGCTAAATAAGGACCAATTTATCAGGTGGGAGGAGGATGCCATTCAAGCTTTTGAAGGAATTAAGGATGCACTTAAACATGCACCTGTTTTAGCAGCCCCAAACTATAAGAGGCCTTTCCAAATCTTTTCCTTTTCCTCTGAATATACCATTGCTTCTATTTTGTTGCAAAAGGATGAGAATGGGGCTAAGATACCTATTTCCTTCTTTAGCAAGGCTTTACAAGCTACTGAGTTGAAGTATACAATCATGGAGAAACAAGCATTTTCCTTGGTGAAAGAAAAAAACGTTTTTAGGCCTTATATATTGAGTTCAAAAGTTGTTGCTTATGTTCCCCACACCATGGTGAAAGACATCTTATCAGAGATGGAGATCTCAAGAAAAAGATGTAGGTGGGTGAACAAGCTGCAAGAGTATGATATGGACATCCAAACCACAAATTTGATAAGAGGTTTGGGTCTTGCTAAGCTCATGGCTGAGAGCAACTTACAAAATGTGGAATTAAATCATCTAGTGGAAGAAAGGGTAAATGTGCTTGCAAAATTGGTAAGTTCTGAGTGGTACAAGGATATAATATTTTACCTCAGACACCTTTGCTATCTTGATCATTTAAATAAAAATAAAAAAGAGCCCTCAGGCTGGCTTCTCAAAAATATATCATCATAGACCTTCGGCTATCTTGGAAGAACCATGAAGGTGTCCTCTTGAAATGCATAACTGAAGATGAAGCTCCCAAGATAGTTGCTGATTTCCATGGAGGATTTTGTGGAGGACACTTTGCTGGAAGAGTAACAACACATAAGATTTTGAGAGCTGGTTATTAGTGGCCTACTCTCTTCAAAGATGCAACCCAGTTGGTTAGAAAATGTGATAGTTGCCAACGTTTCTCTAGAAGACTGAAAGCCTTAAGCTCCCTTCCTTTGCAGTCTGTATCAATTGAAGCTCCTTTCAAGCAATGGGGGATGGACTTCATTGGTGAGATTTTAGATCCTTCTAGTGCTGGCCATAAGTGGATCCTTGTAGCCACTGATTATTTTACAAAATGGGTAGAGGCAATCCCCACCAAGAAAACAACACACCATATAGTTATGGACTTCTTTTTGAATCAAATCATATGCATATTTGGAGTCCCAGTCAAGATTGTAGTTGATAATGCCATGTACTTTAGAGCCAAACCTTTAATGGCAATGTGCATTGAGTATGGAATCAATCTGACTTATTCTTCAAACTATAACCCCCAAGGGAATGGATAAGTTGATTCCAACAATAAGAATTTGTTGAAGATCATTAGAAGAACCTTGGAGCAAAACAAGAAGAAATGGGGTGAACAATTGAAATTTGTAGTTTTGGTTGATAGGATAACTCCTAAAAGAGCTACAGGTAAAAGCCCATTTGAATTGGTGTATGGAACTCATGCTTTTCTGCCCTTACACCTACAATTATCTTCATTTCAGTTTTCCCAACAGTTGGAAGATCAAGAGCTTGGCCCATATGAATCAAGGATTAATCAGATTATTGAGCTTGATGAGGAGAGAAGAGCATCCCATCAAAGGCATGTCAGATTTAGGGAGAAATTAAAGAGATTGTTTGACAAAAAGGTCACTCCTAGAGACTTCAATGTTGGAGATCTAGTTTTGTTGTGGGATAGTAGGCATGAAGACAAGGGCAAGCATGGAAAATTTGATGCATTATGGATGGGCCCTTGTGCCATTGATATTAGAATTAGTGAACATACCTTCTTTCTCAAGGATTTAGATGGGGAATTGCTGGAGTTGCCTGTTAGTGGCAAACATTTGAAGCATTTCTTGGATTAATCCCCAAATTTGATGTATGCACCAGCTTGTACAGTGTATAGTGTTGGTTTTTTACTCTATTTTTGGTGTTTTGTCAATTTTGTGGTTTGCCTTACTATGTGGCAGCCATTTTTGTCGAGTTCTCAGCTGGTTTTTGGTGTTTTTGGCTCTTGATTTCTTTTCCTAATGGATATTTTTGCACTTGGTCTACTTATTGTTCTTGTGGCACTCACTGGGAGTGCCCATCCCCAAGCAAGAGCCGATGTTGGTGCCATTTTTGAGCTTGCACCTTATTGCCCTAATTTTTCAAATCTATATGTGCTCAAAAACGTTTTACCTTTTGAGTTGATGGTCTGTAATTCTTCCCCTCCAGTTGAATGCTTTTAAAATGCTCACAAACTTGTTGTTTTTCCCTAATTTGAAAGAATAATCCAAGTTTGCCCTTTTCTGTGCCCTAGTTTTTCCAATTTTGCGGGCTATGCCATTTTCCCCTTTGCCAGATCGTTAAAAAATTGAATTTGATCAATTCATACTTGTTTGTATTTGAAAATCCAATCTCAAGGTCGAAAATGTTGTAAAATCATCCTTTAGTTGATTCAAAATCGAAAAATTTGCCATCCTTGGTGAAAAAATTCAATTCTAGGGCTTCCCTGGATTTTTTTACGTTTTGACGATTAGACGGACGTCATTTGGTCGTCAAATTCATCCTCATAAGGTATTGACAATGTGGCAGGTTTGCATTGGTTGAGGAAAGATGGGGGAGGTGCTCTAGCTTTTCATTTATCACCTTTTTAAGTGAATGGGGCATTTTCGAGCGCAGGGACCCATTTTTTTTCAATTTTACCTACGTGGCATGTTTTGATTGGCAGGTGGGATGGTGGGTGGTCAGATTTCCTTAAGGTTTTTCGACCTTAGTCTTGCAAAAGTTTTAAAGTCAAAATTTTGTCCACTGCCCCGCAGCCAATCAGGAGCAGATATGTGTCCCAAAAAACCAAAAGGTGAAGGGAGGGGGCGAAGGAAAATTTTATAACTTTTTGGCTTTGTTGTCTAGAAGGTAAAAAATGAAAAATGGCTCTGCGCCAATCACAGGTAGACACGTGTCTAATAGAGCAAGGCGGGTAGGCGGGCCAGCGAAGGTTTTGGTGATTTTGAAGTTTTTAAACTTCGAATGGTTTAAAGTCAAGTTTCAGCCCAAAACTCCGCAGCGAATAGGAGATGGACGCATGGCAGAGGACAAGGTAGGTCGACGGGCCAACGGAGGTAGAAGGGGATTTTTTCCCTTTTTCACAAAAGAATTCAAAATCAAAATTTGGAGCGTTGGCCCGCTAGCGAATCATTGAGTGACACGTGGCAGAGAGACAACGCGGGTAGGCGGGCCGGTGGGGCAAGAAGAAATTTTTTCCCTTTTGCCAAAATAGTTCAAAATAAAAAATTTAAGCGTTGGCCTACTAGTGAATCACAAGGAGACACGTGGCAAGGGAGAAATTAGAGGTGTGGGCCCGTGGGGCAAAAAGTGAAAAATTTCCCAATTTCCAAAAAAGTTCAAAATGTGCAGAATTGAAGCGCGATTTCAATGGGACCCACCATATGCCACGTGTCAGCTCCAAAATTCAAAGGTGGAGGGGCGGAGAAAAAAGTCAAAATTTCCATTTTTCCAAAAAATGTGGAATAGTCAAAAATGATCCCAATTTTTGTCCCAATTGTTTTTTGACATGTGGAGGGCCCAGATTAAAGGGCAACGATGGATAAGATTGACGGTTGCTGTGTAATTTCATGTTTTGGCTGCCATTTTTCCTCCAGGAAGTTTGGAATCACGAATTTTGCATCAAAATTCATCAAATTTATAGTGATTTTGTGTCATCTTGGCCTTCTAGGCTCATTGGCATCACTTTCATGGCTTAATTCTTTGACTTGTGATGTTTTTGAAGTAAATTTTTGCCCCAGCCCGAGCAAGCACGTGAAATGAAAAAATCAAAAGTTGCAGATGTAGTTTAAAAGGGTAAAAAGGTGAAAATGATGAGTAAGAGGTGTTTGCATGCCTCAATGATGAAAAACATGCCTCCAAGATGGATAATGATCCAGATATTTGTAATGATTTAATCTTTTAGGCACACCTGGCAACATGTGAGTGTTTTTTTTGTTTGATGTCATTTTCATTGAATCATGAAGAGTTGTTGTAACAGAATTGATCCCATGGCATATTCTTTTCTTGGGAAAGAAGGCTCCAAGGTGGCATAAGGTATATGATGCATTTTGGAGAAATGAAAAAGAGAGGGAGTTGAAAATCACGAGAAAATTCTGAGAGAAATCTCATTTTCTGAGAAATCCACCAAAGAACCAGGTTAATGTCTCATGTGTTAGGAATTCATGTATGGGAGTTGGTTACAAGTGTATAGCCATCACACATCTCTGAGATTGTTCATGTCACTCTCCCTTGTTGTTGAATCTAACAAGTTTTGAACCAAATCTATGTTTTCTTTGGGCAATATGGTGTCTGTTATCATTTTTAAATGCATGTGAATAGTTTTCATTGTTCTTATTGTAATCTTGCATGAAAGTCTTTAGAAATCACACAGAATATCCATTTCTTGTTGATAGTTTAGTGGCATTTGCAATCTCATGTTTAGAAGAGCCTTCATCTGATAAGGAGATAAACAAATTTAAAATCACTTTACCTTCCTTGACTGTAGAGATTGTTTGTAAGCCTTTCCGGGCACCTTAGGCGTGGTTTGATCAAGGATTTTTGTGTTTAATTGAGTTCTTTACTTCAAGATTTTGTGGTAAGTTCTCAAATATTGTGTGAAGAGTGCAACCTGGGCTTCCATTTTTGCCTCTTCTAGTTGAAGGAACATTCTGATTATTTGAGGCATTTCATTTGATAGTTGTTCAAGTATTGTAGAGATTGTCAAAGATCTTATCTATCCCAGTCTATCTTGTCAATCCCCCACCAAAAATCATCTAAATAACAAAGACCCTATCATGTAGTATCCCTGCTTTGCATTTTTATATTCAGAGAAGATCAAAATCCATTTGTAAAAGTATGCATAACAGATCAAGATTTCTAATGTCTCTAGTAACCTTTGCCTTGTTTTGAGAACATACCCATGTTTTGAGAAGTGACAACTCCTGAGAGTTCAGATCTGGGGTGTTGATCATGTTTTCATCAAGGTTTCCATCATATAATTTCAAGGAAAGAGAAGAACATCTTCACCTCCTTCACCATTACAAGGTTACAAAATAGGTCCTCTTACCTTGGTTGCAAGGCACAACCTAAAATAGCTAGGACAAGATCAAGTCCTATTGGAGTGCTATCCATTTCTCCACAAACCTGAGTGCCAGCTAGACCACATCCCTGGCTACCAATGAGATATAACATGGTCTAATCTGTCTTTAAGCTCCATGACATATCTCTGGTGCTGCTCAAACTGAAAAGGAGAACAAATTTGGATACCAACACATGTTGAACTATTTTTCAATGTGTATTCATTTATTTTAGTGCATTTTGTTTATTCCCTCATTCACGATGAACTCTACTTAATTTTTTGTCCTGAGAATTTGCATGGGAAAAATCCACCTAAGAACATGACAACTTTACCCATGGTGTCGAAACATTTGAAAGTCATACCTTTCCAAGACACCCCAAGTCTACCCATCCTAAGCAATGGCCTTACCCAATCAGTCCAATGAACTCCCAGTGGATGTTAAATCAGTCCCCTAGGTGAATTAGGAAAGTAAAGTCAACCCCCTAGGTGATTTTTTGAGTTCTTGAAGAATGCTAATTTTGGACAGTTTTTGGAAGGGCTACCACTGGCCTTCCCAGGACACCTGCAACCCCCTAGAGCGGAACAAAGGATAAAAATACAACACATGGATAAATTAAAGGTCTAGAAACATCATGGAAGTTATTTTGGAAGATTCAATAAATTTTTGGAGAGGCTGGAGTAGTTTGATCAAATACAGGGTTCACAGGCCTAGGCAGTGTACATGCCAAAAAAGTTGTTGAGCTTCGGGAGGTGATTCTGGGATCTCTGGATGGAGTTAGAAGCCAAAAAAAACATCATCAGAAAGGGAATTCCAATATCTTAAATATGGTGAAATCATATTTTTCACAACACCTTGGTGTAATATGTTTATAACTAGGTTTTTACATGCACAGCTAGCGAGCTAGATCAAAAATCAACTTTTTCAAGAATCAAATGGAGGAATCAATACCTAAGACCCCCACCCACCATTGGATTCTGAAGTCCATTTTAATTCAAGATAATACAAAATTTCATCAAAAAATTCCATTAGGAGCTCAATTTATCGTTGTTTCAAGTTTCCTTCTAGGAGTGAGTTTGGAAGTTAGCCAAATATTGGGCAAGACACATGTCAACTTAAGGAGCCTGGTGCAATTTGATGTCCCTTATATCCCTCAA
The DNA here is from genome assembly GCA_019776745.2 of Taxus chinensis. Classification (NCBI taxonomy): domain Eukaryota; kingdom Viridiplantae; phylum Streptophyta; class Pinopsida; order Cupressales; family Taxaceae; genus Taxus; species Taxus chinensis. The sequence continues at coordinate 251,012,988 of CM034155.1, read as the reverse complement.
GAAAAGGGACAAGATGGACATAAAAATGAGCTCCACCCTAAAAATTCCTCTGGATTCTCATACAACCTCCCGGATCACTAGTTCAGCCCCAAGGTGCTTGCAGGAGCTCAAACCCCTCACCGTCAAATCTTTTCCAAGTGTCATCGCCAGGCGCCACGTGAAAATTGATGTCCCTCATGTCCCTTAATTATTGAGGGACATCAGGGACACAAAATTTCTCCCAAATTCAACTCCAAATTTTGAAAATTTTCTAACTTCTTGTTGCTTCTTCCTACTTCTCCACTGCCAGAAGAAAGTTACACAGAACACCTCAGTCCACCATTGTTACTCCGAACCAGATCAACCACAAAAACCACATCCTAAAAATCATGAAAACACATAGGTTTTAGATTTAATATTTATTATAAGAGCTCAAGTATCGAAGAATAGAAGAGAGAAACAGAGAAATCATCTAAAAATCCTCACTACCGTAAAACGAAGATTCAAAGATATCTTGCAAACCGGTGCATGAAACGAAGAACCATTTGTTGATGTGTTATTAATTCCCGAAGGCCATAAAAAAATAATATTCAATTCTCCCTTCCACTACATGAATTTCTCACAGCAAATAAATCTTACTCTTGGCGCAACGAAGACAAAAGTCATATTTCCCATCAAACTGGCAATCGGTTTGAAGAGAAATTTCACTGGTAGAACGAGAAACAAAAACCCATATCAGGAATATATTTTTTGTTGCAAATGGAGAAGAAAATTAGACCTTTAATTTTTAAAGCTCTATTAATGGCTTCCATGACACAACAATGAAAAAATCAGTGAGCTAACTCTCCACTTCTCAAGGTTCTAGCATGTGTAATCACACGAAAATCGGTGGAAACGATCCTTGAAAAATCTAGTTTCTTATGAACTAGTTTTTGCGCCATGAAGTACCTATTTTTTAGGGATATGTAGCATTGTGTTTTTTATCAGCATTCTTCCCTCTTCAAATAAATTTTTAAATCCCTGAAAATCTGGTGGCCGAAATCATCCGATATTCGGAGGGAAGGGTCTCTAAAAAATCTAGTTTCTCTCAAACTAGTTTTTACACGATGAAGTTGCCAATTTCTAAAGATATGAAGGACTGATTTTTATCAATATTCTTCCCTGGTAGCTCCATGCCCAAAGCTCTTACCAAGTGTAAATTTTCATGTTTTATTTGTGAGCTTTTTGGTAAGCGAATCATGATGAAAGTTGGAGCATGAATTCGTGACGAAGATTCAAATTCACAAAAGTTGTTCCCGTAAAAAATTGAGCTTGTTTTCACCACTTACTAAAAATATCATATTTTGTACTTCCTCACATGCTATAAATGGAAAATCCCATCGAATTGCAAGTTCGATCACTCGGGACAATCAAAATAGGGGTAAAATGGAAAGTAAGACAAAAAACACCTTCTTCCGAAAATAGTAAGTCCCCAAATAGCAACCTGCTAAAAATAGCAATATCTCAGGAATAGTGGGATATGGAATATGACAGAAGGTTTAGAAGGTAAAACTAGAGAAAGACAGGTGATATGTACTAGAATAGCAAAGCATGGGCTCATATTCTAAAAATAGAAAGTTTTCATTTTGGGAGTAGAAAGTTGCATATGACTTTGTTTTCACTCACCTTACTACTTTTTGGACTCCCCTTCGGATAATGAGATGGTTTCATGAGTCAAAAAGGAGGAATGAGAACTTCATGGAGATCCTGGAAGCATCATCTTGATAGTAATGGTTTACAGAGGAAAAGTAGGGCATCGCAAGGCACATCATGTGAATTCATCTTCATCACTTAAGGAACTGGATGATTCAAAGTGAATTGGTCATAAATATTTCAGTGAGTCAAAGGGTTCATCAACCAAGTTTCAAGGAGGTTCATTGTTGGCATTGTATGTGTTCATCTCAAGCTTGCATCAGTAAACCTCAAAACAATGTTTCTGAACACTCATTCTGTGGTCCAGGATGTCTGTGCATCATAGAGTTTGTGGTCATCACTAGATTGAGAAAATGATTCAAAGTTATTCAAGGGAGAAATATTCATCAGTGTAGAAGATCACCAGTGGCAGAAATATTTTCTCAAAGTTCATGACTACATCGGCGAATTCAAAGCAATTCATCACAAGGAGTGATTTCCATTCATCCCTTCCCTCTATTTCTTCTCTCTCTATTATAATTCTTTGTTTGGCCTCATCATTGTATTTCATCCTATTCACTTAAGTGACCTATTTTAAATTTGTAAAGTATTTTCTTAAATTATAAGAGAAATACTTAATTCATGGAAAATGAAAGGTCACAAGTGGAACATGGAAATGAAGAGTCATATGAGCGAGGTGAAAGGACAATTTAGACTGCTATAAATTGGGATGGCCTCTCCATTTTAAAGGATTCTAAATTTTGAAGAACTCCTAGTATATAACATTGTGAATTTTGATAGCTTGATTGAAGCTTTGTATTCATCACTACACATGGAATAAAAGCTACACTTCTTCTATTTCCCTTTCTTGTTTTTCCTCCATTTCTCTCTTTCATGCTCTTTGCAAGAATAGTTGATCCTATATGGAATTGGAGAGGAACTTGGTGTCCTCGATAGATGAATTTAAAAACTTGGCTCTTTAATTCATTGGTCCCACTAGCTTCACTATGATTTCCTCTATATTGAAGGTTGAACTACTCTAGTTACTGGGTGTGAACTCTGCAATCTACTCACGACAGTAATCTTCCCTACATAATTTCCCCCTTTTTCCCTTTATCGTTGTAATTTCCTCCCTTGTACCCCCATACAAGCACTTTGCCATAGATCCAGTGGAGTGTCGCTGTGTGATCCTCAACCAATTTGGCCACCCACAACCTTTAGATAGTATTAAGATTAGTTTAGTTTCAATAATGGTAGCTATATCATTCAATGTAGAGGGGCGTAGCCCTGTGAGCGTTGGTGGAGACACCTAATTTGTCCACCCGACAAGTTTTCTCACCAACAAATGTGTAGTAAATGTCCAAATAAATAGTTTTTTTAAACCCATGCGTCTTACAGTTTCATAATGCATTGTTATTATTAACTATATATTATTGTTATTGAGTAATGAGTTCCGTTCAAACCTGTTGTTTTTTCAAGCATGTATGCTAAAATATTTTTTTTAAGTATGTATTCATTTATCTTAGTGCATTTTTTTTATGCCTCCATTTGCCATGAACTCTGTTAATACGGTTCGGTAAATGTCTAAGAAAACAAGGTTTTTTCACCCATGTGTCTTATAGTTTTAGAATACAGTGTTATTGATTATACATTGTTGTGTTAGGAAATATATAGTGCTCACATTATTTAAATATGTGTGTATATTGTAATATTATTAATATGAGTTGTATTATAACTCATTATTAATAATATAGATTTGTTATATTGTTTCAACAATATATTTTTGTTATACCCGTAAAACTATTAATAAATTGTTTGGTTGTGTGACTTCCTAGTTTATATGAGGTTTCTTTTCTATTCCAATGGCTATATAATAGCCCTCCTTAGATTGTAAAATTACAACAATGAATTAATAGAAAACTATCTTTGTGATGTGTTAATTCGACTCTGACCAAATTTAAGATTTGGTATAGAGCAGGTGTATTGAAAAGATCATGTTTTTCGTAATGGAAAAATAAATAAAAAATTAAGGGGCAGCCTGTGTATCCATGTTGCTCTGATCTATAGAAAAACCTCTATATCTTTTATTTGTAAGATTAAGTCTGCTATAGGTATTCTCTTTGCTTTTTAGAGCTTGCCTCATAGTAAAAGTTTTTTTTAGAAAAGGAACGGTACTTTTATTATCTTAGAAGCTCTGATGCATAGTAAAAAAAATGTATGATATCTTTAAAAGGGAGAATTTGAATTTGGTGTTCATCGTTCAACTCTACCAACGTCTAGCGAAAACCCAAGTTTTCGTCCTAACTTTGTGGATAGAGCTCAAGTCGTGAGGTATACCTGTCAATATTTTCTTCCACAAAGACTTATACACCGCCCATATCATGTAGTAGTTGTGGAAAGGATTTGATATCAACAGTTTTGGTGGCCATGAAAGAAACTTGGTGTGTTCTGGCATAGAAATTGGCTTCATGATTGGTCAATTGCTTGTGTGCCTTCTCAGACTGGTGTTTCGAAATCATTGGATCCGTAGACCTGCTATCAAAGTGCTCATGGTTTGGAAAACCACAACTCATTCTCTAGTCGATTACTCCTTTCTCATTCCTCTATGCAAATTGATGATTGGTTGTTAAACCAGATCCTCGTGGTATGTATTTTTTTTGTCAACATCCATGCATAGTTCTGATCGCCACCTACACGCAATAGCATGGTCGTATGTAGCAGATTTGCATGAGTCCATTCATTTTTTTAATGAAATAGACTATATTACTTAATAAAATATTACAACTGTCCACAAAAAATATGGGTGGTAAAGGGCACACCCCACGTTCAAACTAGCCAAAGGCTAGGAGACAAAAGTATCAAAAGGCAACAATGCCATAAAACATAAGGAAAACAAACTAAGCTACCACAAAAAAGATAACAACATGGGGCGGTGGTGGAGGCCCTTTATCCTCCAAGTTACCACCTAGAAGATCATTTCCATTCAGAAGGGGCAGCCAACCGGAGCCAACTTCTTCTTCTTCTTCTTTTTCATTTTGTAGATTAGGAGATATGGCATGAGCCAACCGGGGGAATTTTCCAGAATCCCATCCATCCCATTGTGTAAGAGGCAGGAGGCCCAACCACTTTGATGCGCAGACCATTGTGGGGACCCCCAACCACCGCGGACACTGGGGACCCCCAACCTCTCGAACCCTTTTGGGAGTGTCTGCAAAATCCCCCAACCTCTTACACAATGGGATGGATGGGATAGTTGATGGATAGTTGACGCGTGACAAGGAGGTATTACTGACAATGATGTATAACAGATGCACGACAAAGAGTTTGTTGACATGCGACACGGAGATTTTGTCGATGCGCAAGCAGAGGGCGGAGGCTGCAGACACGCAACGAGAGATTTGTTGTCGTGCATCAACAAACCTCATTTACGTGCATCAAGAGACCTCATTGAAACACATCAACAAACCTCGTTGACACGCATCAACAAGGTTGTTGACGCGTTTCAATGAGGTCTGTTGACACGGGTCAATGAGGTTTGTTGATGCATGACAATAAATCTCCCGTCGCACGTTTGTAGCCTTCTGTCACACCACTTGAAAATCAAGTGAAAATTTTTCATACAACCCCCGAAAAATTCACCTTCCTGCGAAAAAAGTTTTGGGGATATTCACCAGGTATTTTCCACCTCCGATTTCCAAGAGGTCTCTTAAAATGAACCCTGGAGAAAAGCAGGCAGGTCCACTCCGAGCGGTCTAAGTGATATTCAATCTTCACACGAAGTTGATGTGATCCCATTCTAAACCTACCCAGAGAGATATGAATGACCTGTAACCAATGTCGGGAGATTCACATGGGTCTAATAATGACCCCATCATGGATCTCAAGAAAGTGTACCACATAGAATGACATCTTCAGATGTAACCCCGCCCGAGGGATTGGTCCAGGTGTTCTGAATGAACTATTTGTAGATATCATCTCTGATTATTCTATGAAGGCCCTATTGGTTCAGTAGGAGATGGGAAGGGGATTTTAGAGAATACCTGAAGGGTGGGAGGTGGTCCATCTAGATGCCAATAGACTCAAAAGGCGTGAAACACAGGTATACCAGCAGCGACATCGACCACTATGATATGAGGATGAAATATCTTCAGAGGAGAAGTAGGCAAGGTAAATGTACATGTCCCTGTCAACAGAAGGTCCAAAAAACATTTGGATACAATGCAACAAAAACACAAGGCTGAAGATAGTCTCGAATCGAAATGGGTGAGCCCCAAAATCAGCAAGAATAATTTTGTGAGGAACATAGTCTTTACACCTGATAATAGGTTTGAGCATGAGGATCTGAACACACTCAATAGTTGCCCAATCTGAGTCTAAAAGAGAAGGACTCCAAATTTACGAACCATACAAAACTGTGGGCCTAACTAGTGAAGAAGAGAGGGACATCTTAGACAGAATGTCCTGAAAGTGGTGGCAAAAACACTGTCTCTTAATAATCGCCAAAGAACCATACCCCTTATCAACTCGGGGTTGGAGAGCAGGACAGAGGATAAAACGAGGTCCAAATAATAGAATCCCTAGATATGTATAAGAGCAAGGGATCTCAATCTCCTCACCTCTAAAGAATAAGTGGAGATACGAAGACTTTAGACAATTGAAAACCATAACTTTGGTTTTTCCTAGGTTCACATTTAGCTACATATGGTCACAAAATAAGGCTAAGGCATCCAGTTTCCTCTGGACACCCTCAACCTAGGAGGCAATGAGGACTACATATTTTGCAAAGAGGAGGATGTAGATCAGAACATGGTGCAGAAGACAACCATCACCCTCCTGGATGTGATCTCTGAGAAAATCCTCAAGCTCATCAATGTAGATCGCAAATAAGGTAGGAGAGAGGGGAAAACCCTGTTTGAATCCAATGATACTCCTGATGAAGTCGGAAAATCCAATAGAGGTGCGGAGGCAGCCTAGGACCTCCTCATAAAGGTGCACAATGGATGTAAGAAGAGTCTCATAAATGCCTATATCTTTGAGCCTGTGGAAAAGGGCTCCCCGTGGAACCGAATCAAAGTATTTCTGAAAATCCACAAAAAAATAGAAAATTAAGGAGGAGCGGTGGCTAGCCTCCTCAATAATAGCCCAAAGAGTGAGGATTTGATTGATATTCTAGAAAGGCGGTTGGAAGCCTGCCCGCCCCTAGCTTTGAAATGGTATTGATTGAGGAACTCAGAAAGATGCAAGTAAAGAACTGTAGCATAGAGCTTGGAGAATGTGTGACCCACCATGATAGTCCTATAATTTTTGGTGTCGGAAGTAGGCCCCGACTTGTGTATGGGGTGGATAATATGGTGGGACCAAGACTCTAGGAAACAGGTACAAACCACCTGATTGAAGAGGTCCACAAGATAACTGAGGAGTGTCTTATGTCCATGTTTAAAAATTTCCCCTTGAAACCCTTCCTCATCCCCTACTTTACTGCAACTCATAGCAAGAATGAAATTCCTCACGTTGGTGTGGGTGAAAATATGGCAATGGGAGGGATGGGTATCAACCTGGATGTGAGGTTGGCTAAGGAGGTCATAAAGAGTGGAGGTGTGAGTGAACATGGAATTGGGATCTAATTCCAGGGGTAAATGCAAATGAAGGGGAAGAATTGTGTGCCAAAAATGATTTGGGGAGTGTATAAGCGATAGGCGGAGCTCTCGGCACCTATGAAAAATAAAGGTGCATATATTATGATGAAGGAGATGACGGTAGGCTAAATTCAGGGAAGGGAAGGAGAGAAGGGTGTGTAGGAAGGTGAAGAGGAGTTTCTGATGGAGGGCCTTGCATTCATCATCATACAATTTGTTCATAGGGCATGTACCACAATGCAGGGTGGAAAGAGTGACATGGGGAAAGGAACTCATGGCTGCCTCATGAATAACGTAGGAGAGGGTATTAAACATCTGGTTTGAGGTAAGAGAGGTGAAATGGGTAATGGGGGAGAAATAGACGAAGGTGGGAGAAAAAGTGTTGGGATACCCTTTGTCAAATTTCCAAATAGTACGTGAGATACAAGGGAAGGGGTTGAGGTCATGGTGGAGGGGGGGGGGGGGGGGTAATCTAAAGGGAAAAGGAGAGGGTTGCATGGTCAACAAGAGGGATGGGGGAGACAAATAAGTGGTGTATGTGAGGAATCAAGTTTGGGGTAGTTATTACGTAATCAACCACACTGGCCCCACCACAAAATGGTCTACACGTGAAGAACTGGGATTCAGGAAATCGAGGAATGTCATTTAGAATCAGTAGGTCATGAGATTCCCCCAACTAGATAATATGTCAACCATATGAATTCAAGGGTCCTGTCGTGTCCTTAGACTCTTGCTAGAAGCCAACCAACTCTAGATCCACCTAAGAAGTGCAAAGGAAATCGTTGGTCCTGTTGTGCCTCAGAACCTGCAGATTTCTGGTACAAGCATTGAAATCCCCCAAAATGATGACCTCTCCAGAACTCGAGAACTAAAATATACCATCATAAAGATCAAAGAACGGGTCTCCATCTGGGCCATTATGAATAGAAAATGAGGAGGAAGCTTGAGGAAAAATAACATACTCCAGTGAAGATATCTCTGAGGGAGGAATTACGTTTGATCCGCACCTATAAAAAATAAGCAGACTCATCTTCAACAACAATAGAAATCTTGCTTTGAAGTGTTTCCCTGACCAAGCAAGCAACACCACCAGATCCTCTGATGCCTCCAGAACTCTGAGTCTCCTATCTACAAACAAAAAATCAGTAGTACCCACTGATATTTGGGAGAGGGCGAACCAGGCTCGCATGTGTCTCCGTAACAAAAAGAAGGTCAAAGATTCCTAAAGCATCATGCAAGAGGCCTGGAGAAGACCAGAAGGACCCATTTCCATTCTAACATGCAATGGAGATACCTTGTTTCCTAGCCCTCTCCCACTAGGACCGTCATCTGGAACTAGAGTTGGAACTTGGAGCTGAGCCAAGGGGGAGGAATCACAAACCATTGGCCTGAGGTTACGAATCGCCATCCATTCACCTACTTTTCTGGCTACCATGACAATTTCCCGAGATTTTTTGAGTTCGACAACTTGCTCTCTAGTAAGATATTCGTCAAGAAATACTTATTTGGTAGCGAAAAAAGTTTCCGCTTGGCTCTGAGAGTCAAAAGGCGGTCATCAGCTGATTTGAAACGGAGAAAAAGAGTAGATTCTAGACCAAACCAAGCTCTATCAAGCCGCACCTCAGACAGCCCCAAGTTTCCTATGAGGAACTCCGAAGCAATGGCCAAGGGGTCAGAAGAGGGAGGAGGGGTGGGCAATCCTCTAACCTTAATATTCAACTCCTTGGAACATCAGATTCTCTCTTCCACCAATTTGGCTTGAACCACTTCTTGGAATATTGTTAAAGGAGGATTTAAATCTTTACCCTTGATCACTTGTGCCCAGGAATCTGTTTGTTTTTGAAGATTTTCCTGCTGGGTTTTGATTTCCTCTTGCTTGTGTTTTAAATCTAAAATCTCAACCTATAATTGATCCTTATCACTAGAAAGTGTTATGTATGCATTGGAATCCACAAGATGTCTTCGCAAAGAGATATTATCAACTTAACCTTTGCAACCCAAGATGTTAATTCAAAAATCTCAGTCCGAAGGCTTATGTTGGACAATTCCAGAGTCTCTAATATTTTGAGTAGTTCTGCAATGATGTTAGGAATGTTACCATCCAACTTACCCTGTTCATTTTACCCGACTGGAAATCCCCTGTGCAGCGGGGGTGGAGGGAGACATCTTGGCTGGGTAAATTGTTTGTAGAGGTGACACGATTAGAGGACTGTCATTAGAATCTACAAATCCCCCTGGTCGAGCTGGAGCTAATATGTGCATAGAGAAGCCACAGAACCAAAGCTAAAGCCATAAACAAATGATCGAAATTCAAACACCACGGTTACAGTCGCGAGAGAGAAAATGGAACTCGAGTGACTCACACAAAGGCTCGAGCCACAGGACCTGTGAGAATCGTGACCTGAGAAATCACTATCGAGCCACGAAACTTGTGAACCGTGACCATAAAAGTCACGAAAATGCTGGGAATCTGGAGAGACGAAACAAGAAAGGGAGCCACGAATCGTGTCTGAGGAGGAATAAATCAATACTGCAGAAAAACGTGAAAGTTGGTGGCCACGAAGACTGAGCAGACACAGACCCACGAAGAGCAACAACCGCGAGTAGAGCCACGAACACTGCAATGAAGAAAGATCAGAATGGAAGCCACGAATCAATCACCGAGGGTCATGGAGAGCCACGGATCAATCCCAGAGAGCCACGAAAGGAATCACGAAACCAAAGCCACGGTTCCAGATCCACAAATCGTGAAAACAAACAACGTGCCCTAACACAGTGGAGCCATTACAAGAAACGTGCCCTAACACAATCAAGTCATTAGCAGAAGGATATCAGGATTGTCAGAACTAGTAATTTTGTCTATTTTTAAAACCTAGAGTTTCTACCTAGGGTTCGCAACCATAAAAAACAACAATACCCTCATTGTGATTGTACACGCCATCAACAACAATAGTGGACTGGAATTTCCTGTAGGATTTTGGAAAAAAATGATCATTGGAAACTGCCTAAAGTTATGACCATTAAAACCATTTTTTATTCTTCTTATGAAATCTTGGTGTTGTCTGTTAATGTGCTCAATGCATGAAGACCGTAAATAATATTTTAGCAGTTAAAATATGTTATCACTTAATGACTGTTTTGAATCAACAAGTGCTACATAAAAATATGTTAGCAGTTAATGGTTGCATTGAATGTGACTTTGGTGTGTACTTAGAAATGACAGATGAGGAATGCAGAGTGCTAGGAGCAAAAATATTGCACATTAGCTATAAACTATCTTTATACATTGAAACTATAGAATGTGTATTGAATAAATGTCTATAAATTTTTACCTTTGCACACATATATTTCAATGACAAAATTACAACCACATATTCAATCTTTCACATGCTTATGAGAGAGGCAACAATTGGTGAGCACAGGAAATAGTGTTGTATTAAGTTACATGCATAAAAAAGAGCACTTATTTATATTAAGATATTTCTCAGATGTTAAGGTAAGTGATTCACATATTCATTGCATGTGTAGATGTTCTTTGCGTATTTGAAATTCTATCTATTTTTTTGACGTTCTTCACATATTCAAATATTCTTTGAATGTAACGAATCATTATGCCAAAACCTAAAGGCATTAGTGAATTCACACACTAGGTTCATAACATCCCACCACAATTCCGTAGAGCACGACCTCAAGTTGGGTCTTCGCACGCACTCCCATAAGTGTGAGCCCCACTTCACCGACGTTTAGGTTCCCCAGGGCCCCTGATTACACAATGTAACCAACCAAGTGGAATTCAAACACAAGTGTTCACTCTGATACCAAATGTAACGCACCATTACACCAAAACCTCGAGGCATTAGTGAATTTTCACACCAAGATCATAACATTGAATACTTTGAATATTACAAAGATACTTTATATTTACCTCATGAATATGTAGTTTCTCTGACAATATAAGTATTTATTCAATAATAGCAGTGTAATAAGAATATGCACTGAACTAACACTAACATATTCAATGTATATTTAGTAATTTCAGTGCACATTAATAGTTTGAATGCATAGTAAAAAATGACAAAGTTACAACCTTATATTTAATGTATGTTAAGTAATTCTAGTATATATTCAGCTAGACAATATAAAGTTAATAGTGGATATTCAAATATTAACTACACAAACAAATATAAAAATTATATTCAATAACACCACTATGTATTCAATAAAAACATTGTATATTCAATAACAACAATGTATAGACAATAACAACACTGAATTTTGAAACTGTAAGATGCATGGGTGAAAAAATCGTTTATGGGGCATTTACTAAATCATATTAGCAAAGTTTTTGGCGAACAAATTCATAAACAAAATGCACTGAAATAAATGATTATACACTGAAAAACAATAGTCCAACATGTATTCTTGACAAAATAATACATTTGAATTGAACCCATTACTCAATAACAAAAGTGTATAGTCAATAACAAAATTTTATTTTGAAACAGTAAGACACATGGGTGAAAAAACCCTATTTTTGTACATTTACAACACCATATTAACAGAGTTCATGGAAAATAGAGGAATAAACAAAATACACTGAAAAATAATAGTTTAGAGTGCATGCTTGAAAAAACAATAGATCTTAGTATAACCCTTTACTCAATAACAACAGTGTATAGGCAATAACAACACTGTATTTACAAACAATAAGACACGTGGGTGAAAAAACTCTTTTTTGGACATTTACTACACTGTATTAGCAGAGTTTGTGGAGAATGATAACATAAGCAAAATTTGTTGAAATAAATGAATATACATTGAAAAAACAATAGTTCAATGTGCATGCTTGAAAAAATAATAGGCCTGAATGGTATTCTTACTCAATAACAACATCTTAAATTTGGTCAAAGTTGAATTAACACAGCACAAAGATAGTCTTCTATTAATTACTGGTGTAATTTTACAATATGAGGAGGGCTATTATATAGCCATTGGAATAAAAAAGCAACGAAAAAAAAACCAAGAAGTCACACAACCAAACAACTCATTAATAGTTTTACAGGTATAACAAAATATATATTGTTGAAATAATATAATGAGTTATAATACGATTCATATTAATAATATTACAATATATACACATATTTAAATAATGTGAGCTCTATATATTTCCTAACATTCCCCCCTTAGTGCGAACATGGGAGAAAAGCAATCACACTTCCTTCGTAGCTTGTCGCCCATGCGTACTCATGATCTTGGCTCACTTGATGGTTTTGAAAACGCTGACCAACAACCTCGATATGAACCCCTATTCATTTGAAATGAACCCCTATTCACTATATGAACCCATGTTCGACAAAAATGGACCCCTACCCACCAAAAATGAACCCATGTTCGACAAAAATGGACCCATGTCCACCAAAAAAGGAAACCCTTTTCTAGGTATGAGCCCATTCTCATCCTCTTCAAGAATCATGATGTTGTTTTTTCCTCTACGCTTTCATCTTTCCACAATATATTCACATCATGGAATTAACATAGGAATATGCTCACTTTATTACAATAGGAACATATTGCAAACTGAATAATAATAGATACACTGCAACAGAAAAAACACACTGAAATAAAATGACATAACCTCGTTTTGTGGCCGCATTGCTTATGGCTGGCGAGAGGATGCTACTTGTCCTCCATCCTCCTGTGCCTCCATCCTCCAGTTAATGATGTTGCTAGCTCAGTTGGATTTGACTTGGACACTCAATAGTTTCCACGTTGGGCTTATTCTTTTCTTCCCTCTGGCAATGTGAAACATTTTATTTCCTTGGACGTCGGGTAACACCGAAAATGCATCCATGAGACAATTTTCTTTTTATTTTCACAAATTTTAACAACTTCACCGGATAACGACACTCTTAACAATATGAACACTCTTTTTACACGCTGGCTATTTACATTAAATCTCCTTACATAATGACAATATTTATTTACAAATAATAATGACCTTTTAAATACTTTATGACTTTAACCCTATAAATAAAACCTATAATTACTTATCAAAAAATGTGACTTCTTAACCTAAAAGTTTTTGAATTTTGACAAAGGTTATTAATAAACTTACTTGAACTTGAAAAACTTATATGAGTGCTGAAAAAGACTCCTTTTTAAGAAAACGACTATAGATTGAACCAATTTTACTTCTACACACTTAAAGGGACTAAACTAAATGAGACGTGTGTATTATATAGACTCAATCATCTTTCATTGATTATAATGGACCAAAGTAACTAAAGTCTCCAATTTGATGGGACATTATATTGTAAGAGAGTCAGACAATGAATGGGTTGGCAAAACACATTAAGACACAATATTCAAAAAATGAACAGACACTTGATTCTGTCGCCAGGACTCTTTGGCTTGACAGTTAGGCTATCTCTAGCAACCATGCTACTGACAGAGGTGGAATGATCACATTTATTTCTTTGAAATGGCAGCTGCATTACATCAATCATGGATGTGACCTTGACAACCGTATTCTTTGGGTGTTATTCAATATCGAAAATCTCTCCTTTGGGATTATCAATGTTTATGCACCTAATGACGAGTTAGACAGGATGGCGCTTTGGAGGTGGGTGGTTGACGACCTTACAAATGCACACTAGATGATTAATGGGGATTTTAATATGGTGGAGAAGCCCAATGATAAATTGGGCCTTTTACGCATGAGGTGGCCAGCTAGCGAAAGGGAGGCTTGGTTTTACATGTGCAATAAACTTGGGTTTTATGACCCCAATTTTTTGTGTCACACCAACACGCTGCCATGGTACTGTTGTCCAATTTTTGCACCTCTCGAGAAAAATTGATCAACATGACCTTGCAAGTAGAAGTAATGGAGGATAGTTCGGCCATGCGAGCTCACAATCATTTCCAAAAATCAAGTTGCAGTTGAGCTTGGCAATGTAATGGCGTCAAAGGAATGGCAGGGGAATGTCGAGGAAGATCAAAGCTCGAAGGGAAAAATGGAGAAAAGGCTCAAATTTTTTGGCCTTAGCATTTTTGGCATTTCAGAAAAAATAGGGCAGAAAAATGTTTGAAATTCGAAACTCCGAAAGTCTGAAATTTCAGACTTTTGGGTTTTTGAAAAAATCAGGCACAAAGTTGGAAACGCAGAAAGAAAAAGTTTGAAATTCTGAAGTCCGAAAGTCTAAATTTTCAGAATTTCAGGTTTTTGGGTTTAGAAAAAAAATAGCCTCAGGAATCGCGCCAAACGCAGAAAGAAAAAAGTCTGAAATCCCGAAGTCCAAAGTTCCAAATTTTCGAACTTCGGACTTTCGGGGTTTCGGAGTTCGGAGTTTCAAAAATCTCAAGGAATTTTTGTGATGAATAGTGTTCTTTCTCCGAAATGAAATTTGTCTGAAAATATGAATTTCAAGTTTTTGGGATTCCATGCTTTTCGGATTTTTGGATCTCTCAGGTCAGTTTTCACAGTATGCCATGCCACCCAGACCTTCAAATGGCAATAACTTTCGATTGGGAGCTCGGATTCACGCAAGAGAGGACTTTTTGGAAAGCTTATAGGGTCCTCTGCACAACTAAGACTGGATATCTTTATTTGGGTGAGAACAAATTCTTCAAAAATTCAAAATATAGTTCGCCATTTTTAGGGTGTGCCAGGGTTCTCACCTACTGCCATAATGATATGAATTAAATGCAATCTGGAAGTGGTTGGGGTAGATTTCAAATTCCTCTCTTCTCCCTCTCTTTTTTTTTCCTATAAATTGTAAGGAGGGGTATTTTTTAAAAGGTTGGACATTCTTGTTTTGCCCCTCCCTTCTTCTCTTATCAGCAAGTGGATTTGTGGAGTTCAGACCTCCCATTCAAACTGTAATGCATGTTGTGCCTCTTGGCCATTGTAATGGATTGTGTCAATATTTGGAGCAATAAAAACTAAGTTTGTGGATGACTTCAACCCTCTCCTATATTCATTGCATTCAAATGATCTCTCATTGCATCCTTGGTTACCTGTGCATGTTTATTATATTGCAATTTTATGGTTTGTGT
Organism: Taxus chinensis; assembly: GCA_019776745.2. NCBI lineage: Eukaryota > Viridiplantae > Streptophyta > Pinopsida > Cupressales > Taxaceae > Taxus > Taxus chinensis. Next base: position 250,997,644 of record CM034155.1, on the reverse strand, counting down.
TTATTAGAAAAGCATGTGTTCATCATTCCTTCGGTGCATCACCTTCGTTAGATTAGGTTTATTTTCTTGCATCTTCTCAACCTTGTCTCCTTGGCAAGTTAGATTAGGTTTTTGAGTGAATCCTCTGTAAATTGTTTGTGTGCACCTGAACAGAGGAATAGGAGCCGACCTTCATCTAGAGAGCTTTCCCGATTCGCAAGGTCCCACATTTAGGAAAAGCTCCATGTTATGCAATCACACTGAGAGTCTCAACCCATTGCGTTGCAGACATTCAGGGGTGATATGATTACGCATCAACAGGTACACTTGGTCTAATCTTAGAAATGACCAAGATCGGGTTTTTAAAAGGTTGGATCGTGCAATGATATCTTTACAGCCTTTCTTTAAGTTTGCTAGCTATTATTCTCTTCCGGTGGAAGCTTTTCCAGCCGTTGTCCTTTCTGACCACATTTTGATCCAGTTCCATATTGAATGGAATCTTCAACTGGCGAAGATTAAAAAACATAGTTTTATTTAAATACTTCTTTATTGCATCATGGCCCCACTTTGGCACAGATTCGTCAAATCTGGAACCTTGAACCTCACCCTTTTGGTAAGGTTGGATGGATAAGCTGGTGGAAGGATGCTATAATTTGGCTAACTAAATTCCTCTAGATGTACAGTGTCCAGCTTGCTAAATTTCGGTGGCGATCTTACTCCACCACCTCCACCGAGCTTAGCTGCTCCACGGTGGCACTCACCCAGGCTCCTTTCAATGTGGATCTGCAACTCCAAGTTGCTAAATTGTGGCAACAAATCTGCATTGTTGATGACTACATAGCACGGGGTGCTCAGATCAAAGCTCGGTTTCACTGGCTTAAAATTGGAGACCGTAACACTAAAGAGTTTTACTAGCAGCTCAAAGCCAAGCACATGAACCAGTAAATTTTTGCTATTATTGATGCTGGTGTTCAGATTACAGACACTCCTCAAATGGTCCAATCCTTTGTTAGGCACTATGTTCAGGTTTTCAAAGCTTAGGAGGAGTCTCTTGAGTGACAAGCCACGCTCACTAAATGCCTATCGGTTTTTCCATGCAAACTCTCTAATGCACACTGGGTTGTCTATGACAAAATGCTTACCTTAGAGGATTTATATGAAGTTGTCTCCCTCATGGCCAACAACAAAGCCCCTGGCATGGATGGCTTTCCTTGCGAGTTCTACAAAGCCCTTTGGGACATGGTGCGTCGGGATCTACTGCAAGTCTATCTTGAAGCTCTCCACTCAGGGTCCCTCAGTGCATTTATTAATCGGGGTCACATAAAGTTCATCCTTCAAGTGGAAGACCCAGAGCTCATATGCAATTGGCAGCTGATTACCTTGCTCAATGTCTCTTATAAGATCATAGCTAAGGCTTTAGCTCTTTGGCTTCAGCCCATCTTACCAGTTATCATCAGTCCTGAGCAAACTAGTTTCATACAGATAAGGTACATTCTAGATAATATCTTGGTTGTTTGGGAAGACATGGAGTGGGCTAGAACCTCTAACCAATTTGCCATGTTTGTCAAAATTGAATTTGAAAAACCTTACGACAGGATTGAATGACATTTCATTTTGGCGATGCTTGAAGCATTGGGCTTCAATTTGTTCTTCATTGCCTCTATCAAAATGCTTTTTGCTGATGCATCTACCTCTCTATCTATAAATGGACATAATTTTGAGCAGTTTGGGATTTTCCGCTCTATTAGGCAAGGTTGTCCTTTAGCACCTGCTCAATATGTGTTTGTCGCTGAAGGTTTTGGGTTTCTCCTTGCCCATGCTTGGGACCAAGGGCTTGTGCGTGGATTTCATCTCCCTTCCCTGACTCCCCTTCAACATATCAATGAGAATTTTGGGGATGACTCCTTCCTCACGCTCCTGGAGGAAGAAACTAATATCAGCAATGTCATGCAATGTTTGGACATGTATTGTTTAGCTTCAAGTTCCAGTATCCAATGGCATAAGACCCAATGCTTCAAGCAATATTTTCTCCCCAAGTCTAGTTGGGTTAATCATTTTGACTGGAAGTACATCTAACATGGAGAAATTTTTAAATTCCTGGGTATCCCCTTTGCTTTTGATGTTGCCCCCAGTCAACTTTGGCAGTATGTTATTGATAGGGCTGCCTGCAAGTTGGAGTACTAGATTATTAAAACCCTTTTACTAGCAGGAAAATTTCATATTTACTCCAAGATTTTGGTTGCCATGCATGTTTATTATTCTTCATGTTGGGTGCCGATCAAATCCTCCTACAAGAAGCTAGAAAAACTTCTCAGAGGTTTCCTTTGGGCTAACTTGGAGCTTGGAAAAGGTTTCCATAGAGTTGTCTGGGTATATTGTTGCCTCCCTAGGGATTTTGGTAGGCTTGGGTTGACCGACATAGGCCACCAAAGGACTGTATTGGCTTCCAAGTGGATCATTTGATCCTGCACTGACAACAAAGCTTGGAAAGTTTTGATTTGCAATTGTATTTTCCAAGGTTCCCCTCAAGGGCACAAAACTTGGCAAGGGCTGGATTTTCACAGTCTTCTCATTTTCAAAGCCCCAGTCAAGATTGTGGACACCTTTGTTGTCAAAATCATATGGAAATACTGGGAATTTCTCAAATCCTTTTTAATCTGGGAATGGAATGGCTTCCGTAATGGGCTTTCCATTAATGACCACAACATCTGGTGGTCTTCTCTCATCAATTTTCATGATGTGTCACTTGCCCAAGTGCCCTGGGTTCATGCCCTTAAATTATATCATCGAGACTTGTGCACTCTTAATGACATCTTTTGCAAGAAGTCTAGACTACTTCTCACTTGGCCTCAAGCTAAAGCCAAATTTCGGCTTGTTTCAGCCAACAGAGAGTCTTATCAGGAAATTCTTGATTCCATTCCTGCTGAGATGCTTCATAAAGTGGGTATTGTCTCTCTCAGGCCTTGGTGGAAGGATTGGAAATGGTTTCTAGATACCTTGTTCTTAAATTACTCCCTAGGAAAAGGGTATGATCTTCTCACCCCCAGGTTGCCAATGGTGGCTTTGCTAAACTCCAGGTGGTCCATCAACTCTGGAGAGTCCTCCTGGGAAGCTAGATTTCACACAGTTTGGAAGGCCATCCTTCAGCCCAAGCTAGCTTGTTTTTCTTGGTGCGTGCTCTTTCAAGGCCACCCTTGGGAACAAATTCACTCATTACGGGATTGCTCCTCGGCTTTACCCTTTTTGTGGGCATATTGAGATGCTTACACATTTTTTCTAGTACTGCCCAAAAGCTCGGGCTATTTGGGACTGGATCCACGATTTCCATCCTCGAGTGACCCGTATAATTGACTTGGCTAATTTCTTGAAAATCGAGTCATTTTAAGGCTCGATGAGTATATTGAGAGTCATGAATCCTGATAATAAGACTTGCTGATGTCAGGAAGCAAAGTTGAGGGATAAAACTAGTAAACAACACTCGTATCCTCATTATTGAGTTTTCTCTTCATTGTGCAAGACTGAGAGTACATAGGGTGTTTGAAGTCAATTTCTTTAATCCCAAATGTGATTCATCACTTTTGCACCATGGGATTTTGATTTGCAGCTTGTGTTTGTGATCCTCGAGGCAATTTCTCTCGTTTTTTTGCAAGAACGTTCTCTTAGTTTCCTTCTCCATATGAATCGAGTGAGAACTTAGTATCACCTATCCAAACAACTCTCTTCACCATTCTGCAAACCCTCTTTGTCGTGCATCAACTTACCCCCTTGTCGCACACCTGTAGTACCTCATTGTCGTGTGTCAACTATATCCTTATCGCACATTAAAAACTGAATCCTTTTGTCGTGCATTAACACATATTATTTTTCACCCAACTCTAAACTATTAACAGGCATAACAATAATCTCTGGTGCTTAGAGTATGCTAGTTCATGGTATTTGTAAGGTACTAGTGGTAGTACCCTAGTATACTACTTGGTGAATCACCTAGGTTTTTATAGGAGATGTTTTCAAATGTAGGTGAAGCCGACACTAAAAAATATATATACTATAAATTTTAGGCGAACAGGACACCAACCAGCTCTGAAAAAATCACCTTTTCAAATTTCCCTAAAATGAAATTTTCTCCATATTACCTTGAATATTCACCACTAAAATTATCCCTAATTTTCTCTCTCCATGAGGTTAAAAGTAAAGAACACTTCATTTTTCCAATGTCCTATTTACTATGAGATTTGTGGGAGAATCCATTTCCTATTTCGTGAGCTTCCTTCCTTCACATATTTCTTTAGATACTATGATTAGATATGTCTTTCTCTCTACCTTTGTCTAGGAGGCCCTCAGGATTCGCAGATAGGCTCCTCCACCCTCCTCCCAGACGGATGAATTTCTAGACTTGATCACTTCTTTCTTCCAACAATGCTCTCACCGGTGAGGGGTATCAAGCAGAACTTGTACATGATTTTGGACCCCCAGCTTAGATCTGTTAGGTCTCGAGATTCCATTTCTCCCACATGAGGCTCCCTACCTCAGGCACATCTCAGGGCCCCCTCCACATAGACAGTGATCCACCAGGTTACAGACATGCACTTCCTTCCTCCCGGACACCGGCTTCCCAGGCATTCTACAATATCAACTATTGTTCATCGACGCATTACGAGATACTCCCATTCGATCTCAAGTGTTCAGTGATTTTTTTGGGGGTTTTTCTCCTTCTTCCCCCCCCTCACACCTTCATCTTATTCTTATTTTTTTCTAGTTTCTCGGCCTTTGTTGCTTCCTTCTCCTTCTCTTCTTCTCTCATTGTATTTTTAGCAATACCCGTTTGTGTCCTCTTGTTGGGTTTGTTTGTTTTGTACTTTGCAGTCCCAATGACCTAATTTTGCAACGTCATGTGTTGGAAATTACGTATTATTATCTTATCTTTCAATTTGTATTCGGTAATTTCAATTTGTTAATATGTAAAGAAATACAAAGTCTAAATATGTAAAGAATGTTTTTGTATACATTTAATATATGTAAAGAATGTATGTTTTTATATTGAGTATCATTTAACATAAGGTGAACATGGTTCTTATTTTAGTATCTGTTTGAATATACACTAGAAATTACTGAACATAAATTGAATATATGGGTGTAATGTTACATTTATTCAACTAAAAATGTCGATATTGATGTTTCTTAGAAATGTGCTCATTGCTTATGGGTTCATTTTTTTACCAGATCCCTTGTCAAAAGAAGGTTTACAAATTAATGTCATACTAGAAAGGTAGAGGAGAATATCACTACTGTATCTTTTGATAGTTGTTATACCATTATATTATAGTTGAACATGCAAGAATAATATTTAGGACTTCCAATTAACAGTTATGAACAACTATGAACTTATATTTTCAAAGAAAATTCCATCATGTGTTGATGTGGGAAAAGTCTACAATTGAAAGGAAGAAACAAATCATATTTGATAGCCTCAAATTAGATAAGATTCCATGAGATTTATGGATGTGTTGAATTTTTTAAAGCTTATCCACAATATGATTTGAGCCTTGTGATAAGAGGGATAGCTAGTCCAACTGACTATTCAGATGTTCCTTGCTTTAGGATGAAAACCATAGTGGTTTCGAAGGATTTTGATACAACTGAGCATGTCAAATAAGGAGATTTCACTTATGTTTCTTGAACAAGGAGATAAAGAGGATTTCAATGATGAGAAGGGAAACAAAGGTATGTATTTTTTTGGGATTAAGATCCTTCATTTGAAGCAAGCACGAGATCTAAATTATGGGAGCACTACGATATGTTCATTCCCCTTGATATGATGATACTTAGACATATAAGATTTTAATTATTTGAGGGCAAGAAATTTTGGGAAGGGAGGACTATAATGTACCCATTTTTTGAATTAGTCCCATTTGAAGACTTCTTATCATTTTTCTTCCCATGGCCAAGAATAAATTGAACAAGGGAAGTCCTTGGGTTTCATTTCCATTTTCTTTCATTGTTGTTAATGTTTTTATTTGATATTATTGTCCCTAAGGCAGGTTGTCTAGGTTATATAACTCCCAACATGAAATTAGAAGATGAATTAAGCTCCTTCATAGGTCAACAAGGTTGGAGAGTTTCCAATATGAAAATAGAAGATAAAGCAAGCTCTTAAGAGGTTGGTCTATGGTTAATTCACCCCTTAGACCTTTGGTGCCACCAAAGGGGTATAAGAGGAGACATAAAGGCTCATTTTGATCATTAATTTTGGCATATACACTTTTATAATTGGTTCTAGTGTTGATTTCTCTAATTACATTGCATTAAAGGGTGACAATCCATTAGTGTGGCATCCAAGGAGGATTAAAACCTTCCTTGTGGGAGATTGAAGGATGAAAACCCTCCAATTTGGTGGTATTGAATACTTTCATTGAAGACCAACTCGTTGTTTTGCATCTAGGGCATCAATGAGGAGTCATACAAGAGATTTTGGAATTGTTTGGAGCCCCTCTCCTAGGGAATGACTAGGGTAGAAGAGCATTTGGGTGCCTTTTAGAGCACAAAAATCATTATTCTTTGATATTCATATTTATCATAATTTATAAGGTAGATATCTTCCATATTTTTCCATTGTTGGGGTTTAGAGACCTAATTTTTTGGTCATTTCTCTTAGCTGTATTTATGTTAATAAATAATTTTCCAAATGAGTATTTACTTGAGTTTCAATGTGAAAATTTCCCTAAAATATTCTTAAACTTTTTATCTATGTTTTTGATGGTTTCTATGATGATATTTGGTTGAATTTCACTCTTTTTAAGTTGTCTTAAAAATCAGACTGTTGTTCCTATTTTTAGTCTGCTATTATAAAAAATTAAACGTTTACTTCACTTGCGGTTCGTGTTATTTTCTTGTTTTCCATTTTTAGGCATAGAAATGTACATTATAAGAGCATTACGGAGATGGTTGGTTATAATTGATTTTTTTAAAAAAATGTTAAACCTAATTACAAAGTAACTGATGTAAACTATGATATATAGTTGTTAAGTACAATATGAAAAAAGTAAATAAGAAATTAAGTACATGAAACCTTAAGAAAGAGATGTATAAATAATTAATTATCTTATTTATGTTTGATCCGGGAATGCTCTGGATTGGGAAAATTGTTGGGCAGGAAGTGAACAGTGTCGTAAATGATGTCAGTAATGTAGACACCATTTTTTGGTGTCGTTCCTCCACTTCATCCCATGTCCATTCTCCTGCATTACGCTTTCCCATTCAAATTCCGTTTCCCTCCAAAATTTAATTTCCCACCAAAAATACATATCTAATTAATCAATTGATTAATCCCTATTAAATAAACTTATGAATTTAATATTCAAAAGTGGTCCACGTCATCCCACTAATGAATTTAATATTCAAAAGTGGTCCATGTTATCCAACTAATGAATTTAATATTAAAAAATTATCCATGTTATCCCACTAATGAATTTAACATTCAAAATATTATCCACATCAAACCCCATTCATGAATTAAATATCCAAATATAATCCACATAAAATCCCACCTTTGAATTAAATATTCAAACATTATCAACATGCAATCCACCTTTGAATTAAATATTCAAAGATAATCCATATGCAATCCACTTTTGAATTTAATATTCAAAAGTAATCTCCACTCACCTAATCAGGGTAATTTTTCATAATCAATATTACCCAAATTAACCCCCCTTCCTCAGGCTATAGTTAAAATCCTTCCCCCTCCCTTTGAAACAAGTGATAAGTTATAGTAAAACTCTAGCATTATAGATCCATTTAGATCATCACCATACTATCATAATTCCCTTTTTATCCCACTCATACCATCATCAAAGTACCATCCCAATGTCATTGTAATTCCACCAACATCACCACAACATCATCCAAGTTCCCTCGTAATCCCCTCAGTCATCCCATTTATTTGGCATGTTTCCATCCCCAAATGGAGAGTTTTTTAGGTTGTTTTGCAGGTTCTTCTCATTCATCCCAATCTATCGTTGATCCATACAAGTTTGGTTCATTTATAAGCATTTTGATCAGATCTGCATCTTTGTTTATATATCGACATTTCTAGCTTCTGTTTTGTATTAGATTCTATATGTTATCTTCTCGTTATCAGATTGATTTCTTAAATGCATATTGACATCCTTGCAAGGAAGTCCATTAGCTTCCAGGGACTAGCCTTTGCTAGGAAATTTTCCATATATCTGTCTAATCCCATCTTCTTTGAAATGTCTATGATCTACAGGTTTCTCCATCACTGAAAGAAGGAAGGACATTTCACCCATCAGCATCATCATCCATATCTATGGGCACCTTAAACCCCGCATCTTATGAGGTCGGTTTTTTTTTTTACTGCATTAATTTGAGTAGAAAGGTAAAAACATCTCTAAACATGTAAATTCAGGACTACATGAATAAGGCTAGACACGGGAGCCCAGGCCAGACATGGGTTTCTGGGTGCTAGTGACTGCAAAAGAGATCTGGATCTGATCTCTAATGTGTCACACAAGTGTTGCAAACATTCCTTGTTTATCTCCTCTATGTCACAGTTTTAATGTCGAAGGTACCAGTAATCTGTAAAATAGAAGTTCACTTATAAAACCCCAAAAAATGCATCAAACCTAAAACAAATATGCAATATGGGGAGTCGAACTGACCCTGGTGGTCACCCCAAGAGTGAAATTATGACCGAGTGCTACATTACATCTTAGAATCCATGTAGTTCTGGTGATTTTTTGTAAGAATCGTGCCCTAGGATTCCCTTGTGAAAGTGCACTTCATAGCAGGTTGTAACTAGATGTAGTAATGTAGTACAATGTGTGGATGTGATTAACTAAAAATGGAAATATGGATGCTAGTAAATATAATCTAGGAGGACATGTAAATGAAATAAAGAAGCATGTAAATGAAGTAAACAACTAATATAATAAAATTAAAACCCTAATATGCAAGAAAGATAAGGAAATAACTCAGGTGATTTGACGAAGTGACGAGATTGTGTCGTAGGTGTGACTGGAAAATAAGGAAGTAGGAATTACTATGCAGGATCCCCAAAAATGATGGATTTGGGTTTTTTCTCTAGACTGGGGTACTTGGAGAGGGATTAGGGAACCTATGGGCACTCTGGTCTACAGAATGGGTGCCCTAGTCTATGGAAAATCTCTGGAACTACTTTTCACAGGCTCGACATATGGTCTGAAACCCTCACTATGTGTCACATTAGATTTTTTGTCTCACTTCAAGTTTCTCTTTTATTCCAAGATGAGGGAAATACCTACAAAACAATAACAAGAATGAATCCCTAAAAAATAAAAATGCATATGAAAGGGTCAGAATGACGTCCGTTGCCATAATTGTGGTCTTACTAATTGAGCATTGCACTACATTCCAAACCCAAATGTAGTGCTATGTGTGTATGTGTGTGTGATCATGCCCTAATTTTCTCTTGTTCCAGTCACACTTTTTGATGTAGCGAGCTAACTATGTGTAGAAAAATGTAATAAATGGTGCATGGAATAGAATAAATCCTCCCCCTATGATGTGTGTGATGTAGATCACCCAAGCTTTGTCCCTTGTGATGGAGCTATATGGATGGAATGGTCTCTAATGCAATAGATGCATGCAACTCTAGGTGGAGTTATAGTAGTAATAGTGCTTGGTCCCTCATTATGGTCTCATAACTTTATATTTATAGGTTTCTCTTGATCTAATTTCATAATTAACCTCGAAATGGCTGACCACGAAAAAGATAAAGACCTCAAACGGCTAGAAAGAGCCCAAAAAGTGGTGGGAAATTTCAAAAAGGATCGGGGCGCCCATGGTTGGACCAGGACGCCCATGGGTGCCCCAATACTAGCCTGCATACCCCAGTTACAGCTAAAATGACAAAATATGGCTGAAACTGATTAGGCATGTGTGTGGTGGAGGCCGGGAATGACGCTGGAAACAAGTAAAAATGGCCAAGGGATGGGGGTTAATTAGTACCTTATTCTCTTTAAAACCTTCTAAATAGTAGTATGAGGCTGAGACTAAATATAACCCAAATTGCTTGATTTTACATCTACATTTTCCCCCACTTTATGTTGGTGAGCGGAAAGCTCGGTAACATAAAGTAAATAGAGATGCGTCCCTAAAAACCATGTAGATCGATGAAGAAGGCATGCTAAAGGACTAGAAAAAGCATGGAATGGTAAAAATATGATGGAGCATGGAAAATAAAGATGAAAAATTAAAAAAAAGTGCTGAGGGTGAACCTAAGGTGGAAACGTGTGTATAGTTATTGTTGTGTGTACTTGTATGGTTAGTATGCAAGGTGTGTCACTGCAAAGTGTTTTTTTTTTCACCGTTGTTATTTTATGTTGCCCCCAATTTGACTTCTTATTTCTTATACAGTTTTACCTACAAGGAGAAAACGATCAAGTAGTCAAATATATATGTATGTATGTTATTTTATGTTGCTCCCCCAATTTGACTTCTTATTTCTTATTACCTACATGACAGAAATAAAGGAGTTTTCAGGCCATTCCTCTTTGTGGCCTAGAGAAGAAAATAATAAAATAGAAGGCAACGACTTAGCATTCATATTTTGTGTAATATTTTAATAATTAATTATTAATAATAAGGGGGTTGACTTAGAAAAAGAAAAAAATAATAATTAAAAGGTTGATCAAGAAAATGAAAAGGTCAAGGGTCATGTCTTTTGACCTTTGGATATTATAAATAGGGGATTTGGGGGTTCACTTTAGCATGACATTTTGAATATTGAAATATGATATTGTGAGATTGTTTCTCATAAAATTATATTGGGATTTCAAAACCACTAGAATTCCATTCAAGGGACGAAACCTTCTTGAATTGACTTAATACATTTCAACTTTCATTGAAGATTATCTAATTTCATGTTATATTGTAAACCTGATTCACGTTGTGCAATTTCCTTGAAATGTAGCTTGCCTATGTGGTTATAATTAATTGTTTTGAGAGAATAATTCGAGTTATTTCATTCAAATCTGATCACTTGGGTCTAAAAAGGATTAAACTATAGTTTACATGCATTTTTATGCAATTTGAGGCCAAATCAAATTAGATAGAAGTGTTGTGATTTGACAGTCTACAATTAATTTCTAGAAAATATTAAAAATATAATAATAACCCCAAAAGGTTTATTACAGTGGTATCAGATCATTTTCCTCTAAGGCTTGGACGATATTCAGTTGATGACATCATGGCAGGACAAGAGACTTTCACAGAAGTGGAATAACTCTTCAAAAAGTACCAAACTCTACTAGTAGACATCTGTAATGCCATGCCATTTCTAGATTTCATAAGATGGGAAATCAGTATTCTAGGTGTGCATGTGTTTGAAGAGGAAATAAATGGCCATAAATACCTCCCACAAAATGCAAATAGCATAAGAGATAATTATGGAGGACCGTTCAAGGAACGAGCTAAAGTAAAGAATACAACAGCCCCACCGCCATTATTTTGAATGATCATCATTGATCATTGCTTAGATCTCTATGCAAATGATAAATTTAAAAGTTATGAACAAGAAGCAATAATGGAGGAAAGAGAAGAAGAACAAGCCAAGAAGAATGACTCAGACCCTACCTCCGAAAATTCCCTAAAAGTAAGTACTAATCAATTTCACATTAATCATGATAATGTTACATTTGATAAAATTGATGAGAACATGGATGGTAAACAAGAAGCTATAATATTAGGAGTGACTTAAACTCAAGATGGGGATGATAAAGAACAACCTGCTGGTCCGTTAATCATAATGGAAAATGAAGATGAAGAAGTTAACTTTGAAATGAGTCTCCAAGTCACTCCAGAGGTATGTGAACAAGGTCCAAGGATTGTCTTAGATATATTTCTTCCCAGTATTCAATAAAAAAGAGCTAAGAGGAATCATGGTATGTACTCCACTCTTAGATTGTTTGATCATCCTTTAGATATGGTTATGTCAGAAAGATTTCCTTGGAGTTGTGTTAGTCCTATTGGGATATGGAAAAATAAGAAAACTTCTCATAAATAATATGATGAAAAGGGCTTAACCATACCAATCATGCAAGCTTGAGGTGGAAGAGAACATATGGAATGAGCACTATTTATTTTATCTGGGAATAAAGGTGAATTTATGGTGTTATGATCTTTCCATTACAAGCTTTAATGTTGTTGGTTTGGAATAGCAGTATCATACATTATTTCAGATTTTTTGTGGATTCATTCAAGGTGTGAATGTTTCTGAACAATGCCAAAGAAGAATCCATCTTTTATCATGGACAACAAAGATCTCCATGCAAGGTATGCATTCCTTGATATTTGTTAATGCATTGTTAACATCCACTGGTGGCATCCATAATGATCAAAGGAATACAATGAATAAAAAATATAAGGGAGAAAAATTGGAGCTCCTAAATTATGAAGAAAGCTTGATGGTTGAAGTTATTCATTTGTTTCCCAAAGGAGGCAATATAGGGCAGCCAAGGTCTGAAATTCATGAGCACCCGAACACACAAAATGGGCAAACCAAATGCACCAATTAATCACAACCCCAATAAAGCACAAGAATGTAAGCAATCATCAAGCAAGGAGACGGGGAATTATGCATCATCACTTTCTCATCTATTGTTGCCTTGTGACCAACATGCTTCAATAATAGGAAATGTCTCTTGCAAAAAAAAAAAAGTATGGATGATTGTTTCTACATTGATGCTGCCATAACTTCTGGTAAGAGGTCTCATTTCAAAATCAATATTATATATGTGGGAGCAAAGGAAAGCACAAATAATTCAAGGAAGATCAAAGAAAAAGAGGTGATATGCATATGGAATAGGGATGAAAAGATGAGTTGTTATCTTCATGGCCAAACCAATGGCTTATTGGGAAAGGTAGGAATTTTCTTATTCCATATTTCCTCTAAATTAGTTGATATATATGATTTTAGAAAGAAAAAATGGAATCAAAACATCTTGCACAATGATAAGGACATTGGTAACAAATGTATGCATGTTGAAGAAATAAAAGACAAATCAGATTTGAGGAACAACATTCACTTTCACCATGAATCATTTAAAGAACATGAAGGAAGCATGAATTTCATGATCAACCAAAGTCATCACTCACCTGGCATAGAAGGAAATGAGGCTTTGAATGAAGAAAATAATTTTCTTACAAAACTCAGAATTTATGAGTTGGTAGATGTTGGGAACAACCCAAGAAAATGGAATAATTTGGGGTGCCATTTTTCACACGATGCTTCATATGTGTCAACTTTCATCCCTATGAGAATTTTAAAGGAAGGATGGAACACACAGACCATCCCTTGCATGGTAAGTAATTTATTTTCATATTTTTAGCACTAGTTGTGGTGTTTGGTTAATGTGATTTCAGAGGAGGATGTATGCATGACCAAAAACTTATGGACTTCAAGAAAAGGTATGGGAAGAATTAAGAGACATGGCATGAATACTTTCCAAAAAAATTTATTTTCAGCGGTGCATATGAGTTATTTTCAGATTACTACTATTAAGGATGAAGCCTTAGTCCCTTGGAATCCACTCTCATTCATCAAACTACATAGCCACATGTGGATTAGCTCACAAGAAGGTTCAGTCAAAAGGCATAACAATTTTCAGTTTATAGCATCCTCGACATATGAAAGAAGATCATTTCCAACCCCTACAACACTATGAAGGAGTTGAGATCAAGAAAGGATAAGGTATGAATTGGGTTTGCTAATCAATTATGATGAATTTTCATATTTATTTGGAAAATTTTGAGAGGAGAGAGATGTTATGCTTCAATGTGACATCTACAAGCACAATATGATAAAAGAAGTTGAGATATTCATTATTCGATTGATGGATTTACGACATATAAATGTTATTATGGTCTGCCTGATTGGGTTAGAGAGGACACCCATTTCTTTACAAATCCACAAAAATAAAATTATTCATTACAAAATCGAACAAGGGAGCCATCAAATGCTTGAATATTGTAGGATAAAAGATAATGGCAGGATTTCAAGGAGTGTTATTAAACACTCATGCTTTAACAAAGGAATTTTCTCATTGTATGGATACACAGAAAAAGAAAACAAGGATCATATGGGACCCAGGTGTTTGTAATTTCTTGAGGGAAAACAATCTTTAGGGAGGGAGGACTATAATGTCCCTTTTTCCCACATGATAGCGAAAACGGAGTTTTCAGGCCATTCCTCTTTGTGGCCTAGAGAATAAAATAATAAAAAAAATAAGGAAACAACTTAGCATTCATATTTTGTGTAATTTTAATAAATAATTATTAAATAATAAGGGGGTCGACTTAGCAAAAGATAAAACAATAATTAAAAGGTTGATCAAGAAAATGGAAAGGTAAAGGCTCATGTCTTTTGACCTTTGGATATTATAAATAGGGGATTTCGGATTCATTTTAGCATGACATTTTGAATATTGAAATCTGATATTGTGAGATTGTTTCTCATAAAAACCTACTGGGACGTTAAACCCACTAGAGGTCCATTCAAGGGACGAAGCCCTATTGAATTGACTTAAAAAAATTGAGCTTTCATTGAAGATTATCTAATTTCATGCTATTTTGTAAACCTGATTCAAAGTGTGTAATTTTTTAAAAATGTGACTTGCCTATGTGCTTAAAAATTATTTTTTTTGAGAAAATAAGTTGAGTTATTTCATTCAAATTTCATTCTTTAGGTCTAAAAAGGCTTAAAATACACTTTACACAAATTTCCATGTAATTTGAGGCCAAATCGAATTAGATAGAAGTTCTGTGATTTGACAGTCTACAATTAATTTCCAAAAATTATTAAAAATATAATAATAACCCCGAAAAGGTTATTGCAGGTTTTTTGGGTGGTCTAACGCCATAGGCCAAAGAAGTATAGGGAGGAAATTCTTTATGTCCTCCAACCTTTAACGGCTTCCCTAAACTGTGAAGAGATCTTTGTATCGTCCTGGTGTTTTGGGCGATCCAATGCCGATGGTAGAAGAAGTATTGGGAGGAAATCCGTTATATCCTCCAACCGTTAACTACCCCCCAACTGGTAAGGACTAGCATGTCATGTAAAATCCATTGTGTAAGGACTACCATGTCCTATAAAAGCTGATGTGTATGGAGTTCGTAAACTGGTATGAACTCGCTCATTGTATGTAAACCCACAATGCCAAGGGTGGAAAGTGCACTAAACTGAACAGGTGTAAACACGTTGTGTAGACTGTATAACCCTAAATGATGTCCCCCTCTTTAGGGGCCCATGCGATGTCGCTGATAGGAGAATGCAGACCTAAAAGAAGACCTACCAAAATTTGAAACTGTACCCTACATGGGGAAGGCAATGCACTTGGTAGAAACCAAGGCATGCACAAATAACATGGCTAACCAAAACAAGTGTTAACATGAAAAAGAATGTATGTAGAAAAAAATGTGTATGTTACGCAAACAGTGTAAAAGCTACCAAAAAAGTAGTGTAAACATACAAAAAGACAAGTAAACCACACAAAGAGGGTCACAAACATGGGAAATCACTCCCAATGTCACAAGACATGCAAGGCCATCATGGCCACAAAAAACAAACAAGTGTTCACACAAAACATAGGGAAAATCCTGCATAAAAGAAGCAAACAAGTACAAACAAGTAGAGACAAGCAAATAAAGTGTTGCACATGAAACACCCGTTTGCATGTTAGAGAGATAAACCATATGTCAAAAGCATGTATAATCAAGTAATATAAAGTTCTAAGTACAAAATGAAACAATAGCACCTGGAAGAGATGAATGTGGATGCCCACAACGACCAGTGTAGGAAGGGTAGAAGGCGAGCATTGATGTTGAGTGTAATAGATCTATATTATTTATTATAATAAATGAACGCATGAATGCGCATGTGTGGATGGTTTAGATAAATGACATATAAGAAATCAATCTAACATGTGTAGTAAAGTGATCATGTAAAACACTAGTAAGCAATAATAAATGCCCCCTAGAAAATGTAATATGTTGTGGATGGATGGAATGGAATACAAGATGTAATGATAGAAGTTGTGTGCACCTTGAGTGAATTGAAATATATGCAATGAGGTTCATTTTTTCCCCCTCAGCAGTCAAGAATGAACCGTAAATGAGAGTGTGTCATTGGGAAATGGTCGAAGTGTGTGTTGTGTCTAGCGTGTTGTGATGAATATGTAGGTGTAGTGATGATATGCAACCTAACAACAATGTTTGCGTGAACCCTATAGCCAAAGTGTATATCATGACTATATGAACATATGAGTGATGATCTAGTCAAAGTTTATATCACTATAAGATGTATGGTAAGGAGTGGTGATGTAACCTAAGGTGTACACCACTACAAGATGATAGAATAGGAGTGGTGATATAGCCTAACATGTATACCCAATTACAAGATGAATAGAGTGAGTGATGATTTAGCCTAAAGTGTATGCCACTATCCTAGGAAGGTCGCATGAAAGGTTGAATGATAATGTCCATTTGATTTGTAAACCCTCGGGATTCGAGTATGGAACGAGGAACTAAAGTGAGTCAGAGAGTGGTAAGTGTAGTGCGTAGAAGACAATGTAGTATGCATGATGATGAATGGCCATGTGATGTGTAAAATACATGATGTGTAATGTGTATAATGTAATGCAAGCTATGTGAAGTGTATGTTATGTAATATGTAGGATGACTAGTATGATGTATGATGTGTGACACATGATGTGTGATGAAATGTAATATGAAATTCCTATAGTGCAGTTTATGGGGTTCTATTTAGTAATCCCTCAACAGTCAAGAGTGAACCGAAGCACAAGATTGTGTCATCAGGTAATGATGCTATAATGTGTGATGAGTATGCCTAATGCAAAGAGATAAATGTATGAAAATATAAAAATGAGATATATGTAGATGCTAAGATTAGGGGGTGTGGGGTGTTATGCCCCCCAAGTGCATGATAATGTGTGCACTATTTGATAAATGATTTATGAAGGTGGTGAAGTACTATAGATTTTGTAATATTGATTAAATGATGGGATATTTTATAATATTTGTAATGAGTGATAGATTTGTGTATGTATGGATGGTTATGTAATAGATAAGTATGTTAATGTAAGATGAAACGAGGTTCTTTATTTTAAAATACCCCTTAATAGTCATATAAGAACTGTAAGAATATGAGTGTGTCATCAAAAGGGTAGATAAATAAGAGTCACCTGCCAAAGACCAAGTTTTCATACAATAGAACCATGTTAGATAAATTCAATAGGATAACTATGTGATGGTGATGAAATGGAAAATACATTGTGATCGCGAGTAGGAGGATTATTTTTTTGATGAAAGGGATTGGTTGGAGCTTAGACTTAAGAGGAGACCATGCTGCAATAACTCTGAAGGGAAGATTCCTAATTTGACTTGGTGATATGATTAACGACTTATTAATAGGATATTGTGAACTAATTTTGGTAAATGATTGACTTGGTGATGTTGTATATGTTTGGGTAGGAGGAGATCGTGAACTAATGCGAGAGGTTGTTGCTTAGGAGGTGTTTGAGTAATGCTAACATGGTGCTCCTTAAATATAGATGAGTCATATTTAGGAACCCAATGGGAGTTGTCAGTTGTATTATAATGTTGTGTAGAAAATGAAAAAGGCCCTAACGCTTGAGATGTTTTATTATGAGCGGTAAAGTGCAGAAATCGTTATCATTGTGTCCATTGATTCAATGATAATTGTAATATGGATGACCTTGATATTTTTCTAACTGATAAGGAGAATAGTAATGAGAAGGTGGTAGAGTATTTAACTGATGACTAAGGATTTGAATAAGAATATCATGTGGTGTAGTATTATGTAAAAATCTGATAGGTTTAGGAAATGGCATGTCTTGAGGTTTAACTAGATGACATGTAGTGGACATAGATTGGATAGAGGATGTAGAATGAACACAAACATGTGATTGAGAGGCATCCTTAAGCTGTTGAATTTCATATTTAAGGGATGTAATGGTTGATTCCATAGCTATAAATTTGTCTTGAAATAAATCATGTAGAGCTTGAATTGAATCCAAGAGGGGTTGAGTAGATGGAGGATCACTAGGATCATAGTTGTCAGATAAATGATCGAATATAGGACTTATTTTGTGTGGTGGCATATTGTTATCTAGATACATGCAGTCTAGCTTTTTTTTTTAAATGGTCTGACAATGTGGATATCTCTTAAGTAAACTAGATAAAGAGACTTGAGCAACTTTATAAGCCATTATAGAGGAAGAATAAGTATCCTAAGTGCGAAAGTGGTTGGGTTCACCAAAATGATTTACTAAAAATGGAAATATGAATGTTAGTTAATCTAATCTAGGAGGACATATAAAAGTGATAAAGAAACATGTAAATGTATTAAGAAACTAATATAATTAAATTAAAACCCTAATATGCAAGAGAGATAAGGAAAGAAATCAACTGATTTGACAAAGTGATGGGACTGTGTCACAAGTGTGATTGGAAATTCAGGAACCAGGAACGACTGTGCAGGAGACCTGAAAAGGATGGATCTGGGTTGTTTCTCTACATTAGGGCACCTGAAGAGAGACTGGGGCACCTGCGGGTGCTCTGGTCTACAAAATGGGTTCCTTGGTCTATGCAAAAGCTCTAGAAATGATGTTCACAAGCTCAGAAAATGGTCTGAAACCCTCATTGCATCATATTCACTAACTTACTTTATGTGTTTTTATTATTCCAAGATGAATGGAAGACGTGCAAAACCCTAACAAGCATCAATCCCTAAAAAGAAAAAATCATATGAAAGGGTTGGAATGACCTCAACTGCCACAATTTTGGTCTTACTAACTGAGTGTTGCACTACATTCCAGACCCAAATGTAGTTATGTGTTTGTGTGTGTGTGTGTGTGATCATGCCCTAGGTTGCTCTTGTGTTAGTCACACTTTGTGATCCAACAAGCTAACTATGTGTAGAAAAATGTAATAAATGGTGCATGGAATAGAATAAATCCTCCCCCTATGTTGTGTGTGATGTATATGACCCAAGCTTTATATCTTGTGATGGAGCTATGTGGATGGAATGATCTCTAATGCAATAGATGGATGCAACTCTAGGTGGAGTGATAGTAGTAATATTTATTGATCCCTCATTATGGTATCATATTTTTATATTTATAGGGTTATCTTGATCTAATTTTGTAATTAACCCCAAAATGGCTGGCCATTAAAAATTTAAAGACCTCGAATGGCTAGAAAGAGTCCCAAAAATTGTGGGAAATTTCAAAAAGTATCGGGTGCCCATGGTGGGACCAGGGTGCGTATGGGAACCCCAGTACTAGCTTGGGCACCCCAATCAAGGATAAAATGATATAAGATGACTGAAATTGAATAGGCATGTGTGTAGTGGAGGTTGGGAATGATGCCGAAAATAAATTAAAATGGCCAAGGGACGGGGGTTAATTAGTACTTTTTTCTCTCAAAAACCCTCTAAATAGTAGTATGAGGCCGAGACTAAATATAACCCAAAGTGCGTGATTTTATGTCTACATGATGGAATAATGAACTTCCCCTTCCTATGATATGTGTGCAGAGTTGATGCAGCCCTTGTTCATTGAATAGATGTTAGAGATGGATGCCTTTAGTGCTTTTTGGATGCAATCTTAGGTAATGCTAATAACACTTAGTGTTTGGTCCCTTATTTTGAACACATAACTATGTATTTATACTATTCCCTTGTTTGAATTTCGTAACTAACAACTGAAATGCCGAACCATAAGTGAAAAATATGCCCAAAAGATAAAAGATACCCAAAATAAGTGAGTAAGGTGGAAAAGGGTTAGGGGTGTCTAGAGGTGCATGGGTGCTCCTGTCCTAGTTGGGCGATGGTGTCTGCAGTCATAAAATATAAATAAATAAAATGCCAACTAGGTTATAGGGTGTAAAATACCAAAGAGAAAACACGACACATAAAAAAGAGGCCAAGGAAAGTCGTTAATTACTAGTTTTCTTGCTTAGGAATCATATGAATGCTAGTATGTGTTTAGGACCTACAAATGTACCCAAGTACATTATTTTGTGTTTACATTTCCCCCCACTTTATGTTGTTGAGTGAATACTCAATAACATAAAGTAGATAAGATATGTGTACTTGGTAACCATGTAGAGCATGCAATGAAGAACGTGCTAAGTGGATAAGTGAGGCATGGAATAATGAAAAAATGAAGTGTGGAAACTAGGAAGAGAAAGTAACCCTAGGCAGTGAAGTGTATGCGAATGTTACTTTGTACATGTCATTTTCATATCTTGTGACTGTTGCTTCTTATAAGGACGGATCTACAAAAAGAAGAGCAAGAGAGAAGTCAAAGTCCTGGATATGATAAATCAGAGAAAAAATTGCATAAATATGTAAAATTATGTAAAAAGTGTGTAAAGTAAAGTGTGCACATGATGTAGAGAAGTGTAAAAGGATATAAAAGTGTCTTGAAAATGTTGGGAAGAATAATTGTTTTGGTTGATATCTTGCCAAGAGTGAGTTTTTTGGGAGATATCACATGAAGTACAAGTATTTTAGGTGATCTCATGTTGAGAGCGAGTTTTTTGGGTGATCTCACACTAGATAGTAGGTTTTGGGGAGAGAGGTCTTGTGTTACTCTCCTTCCGTGACTCTACCCAATAAACACCACAGCGGATGGTGTGTCCCATTTTTTTCCATGTTTGTTCTAAATGTACTTATTGTTCTGATTGAGATGGATATAAAATGAATTATGTTGCTAGAAAATTGTGCCTCATATTGTCAAATTTCTCTAAATGCTTGTTTGAATTGTGATGATATGAGAAATTGATTGTGTGTGCCCCCAGGACATGAGTACCCAGGGGAGGACACGTTATCCCACATGCTCCTATCTAAGCTTAGGTGCTAGTGTTTGTTCCATGATTCTGACCCAAGTTTGATTATGAGAAAATGATGTAACTGTAATCTCTATTGATTATGTGTTGTATTGTATTGTGTTGTATATCTAAATTGTTATATGGGGTGATTTGTTGATCCAATGTATGCTCCCACTCATTTGGGGTGCATGTAATGCATCTTGTAGGAGTATGTATCCCAAAGAGAGGACATGGTGTTGATATGAAATGTATCCCTACAAGTGGTAGGGGATGTGCATTGTATAAACCGAGGAACATGTTAAAAAAGTGGCTAGATATATGTGTTAGTAGATCAAAGTAGAAAACATGTCATATAAAACAATGTAACAAGCAAATGTGTAGACAAGATAGACTGCAAAAATAGGGTTTCAAACATGGGACATCACTCACAATGTCACAAATCAATCAGGGTTCAAGTGTCCAAAATCATACAAACAATGAATTGAACAAGACATAGGGCGTAGCCCGTAAAAAATGACATACCAGTAGAAAGTAATCACAAGAAAAAATGTATCAAACAACCATGGTTGCAAATAGTCTTGCAAATCTAAATGTTGCACATAAAACACCCATTAGCATGTTAGAAATATTAAAATAATGTCAAAACATGTATGTATTAGTGGAAAGTAATGTGCTATAAAGTATAAGTATAATTAGTAAATGAAGAAATGATAGCACCTTTAATCTGTGAGAAAGTAGATTACCCCAGGAGCCTCAGTGGGTTTGGTCAGAGATACAATTTCAAGCATCATTGGAGAGTGTAAAGTTCAAGAGATCTGTATTCACTCCAAAATACCAAGTGAACATGTATGTGTATATAGAAAAAAAACATGTATATACTAAGTACTCGTCTAGCATGGGAGACAAAGTGTACATGTAAGTATGAGAAAGCAAGAGTAAGTGCAACCAAGATATGTAATATGCATTGTATGAGTGTGATGGAATGGTACATGCAATGTGAATGTGATAGGAACAACATGCCTCCAGTTGATATAGATGAGTATGAGATGAGGTTCATTTATACATGCCCCCTTAGCAGTTAAGAATGAACCATAGAAAAATATTGCGTCATTGGGAAATAGGTTTTTTGTGTGCTAGAAATTGTATATCATGAAGCGTTGAACATGGAATGTGTAGTGAATGTGAATTTCATTTCATAATTAGACCCTCAACAGTCGAGTATGAATTGTGAAACTAGAGTGCATCATAGGGTAATGATGAAACAAGATGTGTATCAATGTTCATGAGAGAGGTTAGATATAAAATACGAAGCGTAATATGCATGTGTAGAGATTAGAAATAAGTGGTAATGATTAAAGGGGGGAAGAGATCATGTTGACACTCAAGTGCATTTTGACAAGTAAGCTATCTGATGTTAGAGTATAATTGCACAACCTGGTTCTCCATTCCAGATATCTGAAGACATCTCGAGGTCTCTATGTTTAGTGCTTTTATCATTACACATGGTGTATGACCAACACATTCTGAGAGTACAATGTATAAGGATACACATATGTAAGTCAACATAGGTAGGATGCAGAACTTTAATTTGACATGTTTTTCATCCTATGAGGTCAACGTCGTATAATTTGGTTAAGAATATATGTGATCCAGTCCTCACCTATTTGTACGATTTACACTGACATGGTCCTCTATCTTTGCTTTAAGTTCTATTTTCTTTGAGGTGAAGCACCTGGTGACTACCTCTAGGTAAGACCTTTCTTCTAGTAATTCACCTTCAAAACCCTATATAAGCAAGCTAACTACTTCCTCGTTGTGATTAACCAAGGTCAGTATGAGTATGAGCAACAATCTCTACAGAATGTGCCTAAAGCTTCTTACCAAGTCCTAGGCATCAACCTCTCTCATCCATGAAGTTGGTGGAAGACATCTCATCTCCAAGTGTTTTAGCAAGATGCCAAACTCAATGTCAAGTATTGTCAAATAAGTTTCCACATAGTGAAAAATTGCATTCATTATTGTGTGCATGTATACTTTGCTTAATGCTAAATCAAATGAAACAAGAACTACCACCTAAAATAGTTCTACAATTTAGCTAAAACAAAGCATAAACACCATCATGATAAGAATTAAACAAGGGTTAGATGCTAGCATTCATCAATACAAACTTTGAAACTAACAATGCTAAATATCTAAACTCCTCTATTCTCTAACAACAAATAAATGAATGGACCTAAGTAAGCTCCATGGCTATCAAAATAGTTATCCTTAATGTTCCAAGAACCTAGGAATGGGGGCTAATCAAAGTTGGGCTACAAGACCCTTTTGACACCTCCCATATGACCCAAGCACTTTAAGAAAGAGGCTTAACTCTTCAAGATGATGAACTCTCAAAAGGGCAAGGTGCAAGCTCTTAGTCTCTTTGCTATATGCTTTGCATTTGCTCTCTTAGAAAGTTTAGGTGTAAGTAAAAAGGTAGGTGGAGGGCTCTTTATATAGCCCAAAGGATAAAGGATTCAACACATTCTCATGAATGTGGGATAAAAGTAAAACATGATTAGGAATGGATAAGGTTGCTTTATTAAAGGTAACCTTACTTTAGAAGGGTTTAATACATGTTTAGCAAGTCATGGGAGTTGGGGGGTATTTTAATTAATCAAAGGTGATTAACTAATAGGTAGATGTAAGCTTATAGAAGCTAATTAGAGGAATATTAGTGTGATTTAGGCTATTATAAGGGGATTAAATCAATTAAATATTGATTTATTGGTTAAATGGAAGGGAAAGCTAATTAATTAATAATAATTAATTAGTCTAGGTAGAAGGGGTGATTTATTAACGGAAGGTTGTTAATTAGGGTATTTGTTGGATAGGAAACTTAATTAATTAGCTTAGTGTAATTAATTAATGATGATATGAGGGAAAATGAGTGCTTTTGACGATATGTCGTTGATTTGCGAGAAATGGGATAATTAGCGCAATTTAAGTATTTAAATTGCTTGGGCGTAATTATAGGTGTCTACATTTGCCCCTCTTTGGGGTGGCGTAAGTGATGCCACTTCAAAGATAGTAGACAAAAGAGATTTTGAAGGGATAGAAGAAAAATTAGTAGGAGGGAGAGATGCCCCCTCGAGTGTCGATGGGGTGATGAAGGAAGCCGATCGACGATCGAAAAAGGTGAGATATAGGCATAGAAGAATGGGGACGAGGTAGGATGCCCCAATGAGAGGGAGAATTAGGGGTGAAAGGGAAGTGGTGTAGAAGAAATATGGATGAGGGGAGAGAAGAGCTTAACCTCTAGCCACTTATTTGTTTGGAACAAATTTGATGTCATCATATTGCCATAGGAACTACATCATCGGTCCTTATGAAAAATATAAGCATACGACAAAGGTATAATGACATGAAAAGCCATACTACGAACAATTTTCCATTGCTGAAAGTACCAACTCCACGCAACATATAATAATGCAATGCAATACGAGAAGGAAACAAGCTCATATAACAGGGAAAACAAGTATGAACGCACATATCCAACCCAACAACGGTCAAGACAGTTGTACAAATGTTTTGTTATCAGTGCTGAAGAGATCCACAAGTTCATGATTGACGACAAGGGTTAAAAATGATGCCCCAAGCAAGGATACATGCAAGGGGAAATTAAAATGGACATGGGGTCCATGAAAAGTCCACAAGTTTGTGCGCAACGAAATAGCACCAGGCAACCAAAAGTGCCCCAGAGTACAGACGAAGCAAGCAGCTAGCTGTTGTGAATGGTTGTGAATCTCGGTTATCCGCGAGTCATATTAATCGGGGAAGATGTGAGAAAAACCAACAAGATATGGAGAAAATACCATGTGCAAGACACAAGTTTCAGCCGTAAGAAGCAAGTTACCATTTTGTAGGGTGTTTTACTTTTTAGGATTTTTTTGAAAAATTTTGCCTTTTTTTTTTTTGGATTTTTTTTTGATATATATATATATGTTTGTATTGTTTTGGCTTTCCAAACTATGATGAAACAATAGAAGAAATGAGAAGAAGAAAAAGAAGGGCCTAGGGGCAATAGAAAGTGCCCTAGGTGGAAGAAAAGAGAAACAAATGACAAATAATGTCCTTGTTTAGTGGAAAAATTAAGAAAAAATAATTATTTGAAAAATAATTATTTACGAGGGTGTGAAGAAGAATAAAAATTACCAGGGAGCAATAAAATTGTCCGGGGGAGAAGAAAGGGGTATTGGACAAAAAATGCCCCAATACAGTGAAAAATAAGATAAAAATAATTATTTAATTAAAAATAATTATTCCACAGTGAACAGAGGAGAAAATGGTGAGCGAAACGGGTGTCCTGGCCATCTGATCAGTGAAAAATAGGCTAATATACCCCCCAGGGGGGTAAAAACATCACAATCAATTCATTTTAACCACTTGGTTTAGAAAACTTACCGTGAGGCTCTGACACTAAGGAGAGATGGTGATCGCACGTGATCGTTTGAGGCGTGCTGTAGATTGTAGATGATAGATCTATAGACAATATCAAATGTTGTTTTCAAGTGTTATTTTGATGTCTATGGACGGGATGATATGATGATATTGGTGCGGGGGGGGGGATAGATTTTTGATTATGCGCAACCCCTCTTGCCCCCATTGATGATATGATATGTGATGATTAGCTTAGTATACATGCATGATGTAAAACTTAGCATTTTTGTTTATATATGATGTATAGATGATGCTAGATGTGATGATAGTGATGGTAATGTGATGTGAATGATAACAAAATAGAGCACATGTAAGAAACACAGCCAAATGCTACAAAGAACACCAGGAATCAATGCAATACACCATGAATCACCATGCCTTATTAACAAGTAACAAAACACAACCAAATGCATTAAGAAAGAAATAAAGAATTAACACACTAGCATGTCGAAATCCACTGCAATATGCACAAGCAAGAATGAATCTATTCTAAGGAAGAAAAGATAAACTATGAAAAAGTACACCCAAGAAACAAACAACTCAAAAGTGAGCACGCAAAACACTATACAAGCAACAAGTAAAGAAAGAAAACAAGACAATGCAAGTAAATGTTTTTGTAAGATATGTTTTCATAAACTGATTTTCTATTGTTTAGGTTTTTGTGAAACAATTTTATATTGTTTTGGTGTTTTGTGAAACAATTTTCTATTGTTTTTGTGTTTTCTCGAAACAATTTTCTATTGTTTTTGTGTTTTTCTCGAACAATGTTCTATTGTTTTTGTGTTTTTCTCGAAACAATTTTATATTATTTTTGTGTTTTTCTCGAAACAATTTTATATTGTTTTTGTGGTTTTAACAGTTTTCCAAAGCTATGTGCAGGTAACCAAGAAAGCATGGATGCCCCCAGCGTTAGGTGGGGAATATACAAGGGCAGAAGCCACGTGCTAATGAACAAGAAGGTGAACTCATTGAGTTGCCCCTAGCGTAAGATGGGAAATAACGAAAGACCACATCCCTCACAGATGAATAGAAGAAGGCAAAGCCGATCAAGGCTTGACAGAATGGTGTGCACAAGGAAACTCGAAGGCAGAACCAGGTTCTAGGACAAAGACAACTACCCTTCTAATACAAAATGCTTGTGAACAACGAATCCTCCCGAGGCACCGGAAACCGGTTTTCACCCAAGGACTTGTCCAAAGTGCCACAATTGCATGGTTTTCACTAGTGGATGACCTGTTTTCTCTTTTTCTTTTTCTGATTTTTTTTTTATTTTATTTTTTTGATTTTTTGTATTTTTTGAATTTTTTTGTGATTATTATGACTTTCTTGAGCCATGTTCAGGCATAAAACCTCTTAAGATGCATGGCATTCATGGGCTTCCGGAGCTCATCACCATTGGGGTGAGCCAACTTGTATGCCCCTGTGCCATACTTGGCAACTATGACATAGGGTCCTAACCAGTGTGGTTTGAACTTCCCTTTCTTTTCTCGCTCTGCTTTGGTGTTGAACTGGTTCTCCTTCATAACTAAATCACCCACCTCAAACTGGCGAGGGATGATTCTCTTGTTGTAGTTGCGGGAGATTCTATGTTGATATACCTTCAGGTGATTAAGAGCGTGAATGCGCCTCTCATCTAGGAGCTCTAACTCAGCCAATCTTTCCACTCGATAATCTTCATCCTTATCCAAATAGTCCTGAAGAGAAATTCACAGGGATGGGAGTTCAATCTCTAAAGGGATGATAGATTCTGTCCTGAACACTAGGGAATATGGCGTCGCACCCGTAGGAGTGTGAATTGATGTTCGGTAGGCCCAAAGGGCTGGGTGGATTTGTAGGTGCCAGTTTTGACCGGTTTTGCTAACCATCTTCTCCATTATCCTTACCAAAGTCTTGTTTGTTGCCTCAGCTTGTCCATTACCCTGAGGGTAATATGTTGTGGACCATTTTAATCTAATTTGGAACCGTTGGAAAAGGTACCTTTCACAGTTTTGTTCTTAAATGACTTCCCATTATCTGTGACAATGGCTGCAGGGATACCATATCGGCAAATAATGTGATTCATGATGAATTTAGAAATTTGTGCTCCTGTGACATAGGTTAAAGGGACAGCCTCCACCCATTTTGTAAAGTATTCTGTAGCTGTGATGATATGTGTATGACCATCAGATGAGGTAGGAGTAAGCTTCCCTATTAGATCAAGTCCCCATTTAGAGAATGGCCACGAGGGTAGTGATTGGTTGCAATGGTTGCGATGGAGCATGGATGAAATTTCCATACTTTTGGCAAAGCACACATTTTCTAACATAATTACAACAATCAGTTTCCATGGTGGGCTAATAGTAACCTACTCTTAACAGTTTCTTAGCCAAGACCATTCCGTTTGTATGTGCTCCGCATACTCCTTCGTGTACTTCTTTAATTGCCTGGATTGACTCCGTCACATCCAGACAACGTAACAGATTCCCATCGTAGCCACAATGATAAAGTGTACCTCCTAAAAGGGTGTAACGGGCTATCTGGCGAATCAGGCTTTGCTTTTCAGAATGGGAGATATTGGGAGGGAAAGTACTGTCCTTAAGATAGGTGAAAATGGGTTCATACCATGGGGAATGGGGACCAACAACCTCACAAGCCAGGAAAGATTCTGGCATGTCATACGCGGGATGGTGTAGATTTTCTATGAAGAATGGCATATCATTGTTCCCTGGCAGAATACGAAGCATAGATCCCACTGTTGCCATGGCATCTGCCGATCTGTTCTGTGCTCTTGGAATCTGCTCAAAGGTGATGCGCACAAAATACTCCTTTAGAGTTTCCACTAACTTTTTGTAAGGTATGAGCTTATCATCCTTAACTTTATACTCATCATTAACCTATTTGATGATTAGCTGTGAATCACCTACAACCTTAACATGTTGAATATTCCACTTGATGGCTAGCTTCATCCCTGCAATGAGTGCTTCATATTCCGTAATGTTGTTCGTGCAAGGGAAGGCCAAGCAGAAAGCCTGTGGTATAGGATCACCCGAAGGAGTAATAAGGACCACTCCTGCACCTGAAACATGAAAGTAAAAGATCCATCAAAATGTATCTGCCATATGACAGATTCTTCAATGTAGAGCAAAGATGCATCTAGCAGATCTAGACTCAAAGGTTTTGTGCTTTGCAAAGGTGCTTCCGCTAGCTGGTCGGCAAGTACTTGTCCTTTAACTGATTTTTGATGGAAAAATTCTATATCAAACTCACTGAGTAGAATGATCCAATTAGCCATTCTACCTGTGAGGGTGGGTTTGGACAACAAATACTTGAGTGGATTGACCTTGGATATGAGCTTGGTCTTAGTATTTAGCAGGTAATGGCAAAGTTTCTAAAAGGTAAAAATAATGGCCAAGCAAGCATTTTCAATCCGAGGATAATTAAGTTCATAGGTGATGAGGGTGTGACTCAGATAGTACACTAGTTTCTCTTTATGGCTAAGGTCATATTGGGTGAGTAGCGCACCAATAGCGTATTGCGTAGCAGAAATATAGAGCAAAAGTGGTTCTCCTGGAGTAGGAGGCATGAGGACAGGTGGATTAGCCAGGTATTGTTTAAGCAAAGCAAAGGCTTGCTGTTGCTTGGGTCCCCAAAGGAAAGTGACGTCCTTTTTAAGCAAATGGGTGAATGTGTGACATTTATCTACAAGCTGGGAAATGAAGCGGCGTATGGCTTGAATTTTCCCTTGCAAGCTACACAGTTGCTTGATATTCTCAGGTGCAGGCATTTCAGTGATGGCAGACACTTTGGTTTTCTTTAGATTGGGTTTTGAGGGTGCCTTTGCCAATGAGAGCCTTTTCTATTTGAATCCCTTTCTCGATAACCTCCTCAAAGGTACGGACACAATGCATTTGGAGGTGGAAAGCTATATCTGGTTTGAGATTAGGGATGAAAATACTGACCACCTACTTCTCATGGAAAGCACAAGGGAAGAGACTAGTTATCTCTCTCCATCATTGGAGGAAGTTGGTGAAGGTCTCATTTGGGCATTGTTTTGTGCCACACAAGTCTACCATGGTGATGTCACTCTCTATGTTATACGAGAAATGACACACGAATCTTTCCGCCAATTCTGGCCAGGTGAAAATTGATCCTCGTGGTAAGCGCGTAAACCATTCCAATGCTTGACCTCCGAGACTCTTAGGAAAAAGTCTGATGAGGTAATTATCACTATAAGACACCTCGTGACATGCCATGTAGAAATATTTAACATGATCCCTTGGGTCTCCCTTTCCTTTGTATTTGTCAAACTTTGGCATATCAAATTTCTTTGGAAAGGGTTGAAGGGTCATTGTCTTATCAAGAGGATAGGGGCATAGTTCTTCGTATTGGTATTTCCTAATACTCCCTATATTGCTCTCTTGTATGCTCACAAGCATTGCTTTCATAGATTGCACTTCTTGTGCGAGAAATTGTTCTCTAGTGGGAGAAGCGGGTACGTGTACACGATGATACCCCATGTCTTCTTCTCCTTGGTTTTCTCGATGGAGTTCATGGATCCTAAACTTAGGCCTTGACTTTTGAACATTCTTGTTTGTTTCTTTCTGTACCTGGAAAGTAAGCAAAGCTAGTTGTCGGCTTAGGTTACTGAGTTGTTGTTGGATTGTGACTTGGTTTGTGTCTTCTTCTTCTAAAGGTTCTTCCTCTTCTTATTGTGGAGGTTCTTCCCTTCTCTCATGTTCTATCTTGTTTCTTCGTGGCACTTTGATG
The DNA here is from genome assembly GCA_019776745.2 of Taxus chinensis. NCBI lineage: Eukaryota > Viridiplantae > Streptophyta > Pinopsida > Cupressales > Taxaceae > Taxus > Taxus chinensis. The sequence continues at coordinate 250,967,512 of CM034155.1, read as the reverse complement.
AGGGGTATTCTATGCCCTACCACTTTATCATTTTCTGCACAAGAAGTGGAAGCATGCCCGCCTATTAAAATATCTTCCATATTGATAAGGGGGTGTTCTTCCTTAGTAGTGTCATTTGTAGGTAATATTGGTTCATTCTTGGTGGGAAAGTTGGCCCCTAATTCCATGACCCGTGCCAACACTCTATCTTTTTTTCTAAGGAGAAACTCATCTAGTAGAGTGGGATCAAAATTAAAGTCCACGTGTGGTGATTCTAATTCATTTCCACTATGATCGACCATTTCTTCTGTTTCCTTTTCTGCAGAAAATAGTGGTCCTAGATCGTGTCCGATAAATGGGTTTGACCCTTTTCTGTTAGAGGTTTCCCAAGCTTGTGCCTGTTGTTCCTCATATGTTTGTTTCTTTAAACCTAGACGCCTTGGGAGCCATGTTTTCGTGATAAGTTTCACTAAGGTAAGTTGTAGATTTGTTCAAAATTCAATGACTACCCCTAAGCGAAACACAAGATGTACGTGTTAAGAGTAAATTAACAGTGTGAGAATACCAATGTGATAGAGTGATAAAGTCACCAATGAAACAATCGTTTGGTACCAAAACTTAATCAAATGAAGTACCTCCTAGACTATGTTTCAAAGTAATTTGCGATGCCAGATGATTAACAAGATGTCTCCACTAATTCCAAGTTCAAAAGAATGAACAAGGACGTAAGTAAATACATGAAGTTAAATGCAATCTCCCAATCAAGATATACGATGAGCAAGCTTCAAGTCCGATTAAGACCTATATCTCAAAAAGTGCCAATTACAATTTGTGAATGACACAACAATATCACCAAGATATGTTAACCCACTTTGTAAGAAAGTGAAGTATTGATATCGAGGTGTTATTGATATAACATGCACAAATGGTAGTGCCTAACACCTTTTGAAATCGAGGTAATAATAAAACCGAACAAAAAAAAGCTCAAAGTATAGCTAGGAATAGTTAAGAATGTGTGCAGTGTAACCATACAATATAGGTATTTATGTCGAGTTTACAAGAAACAAGACGTAAATATCGAAATTGTAATTATATGAGACAAACAAGCTAACTCCTCTATAGAAGTCCGCAGTGATGAACCATGCCTAACTACAATGGCAATCTTGACGTGGGTATCAAGATCACAATGGCTACCAAATGATGTGAAAATGCCTCCACTCACTTTAGACGTTTAACTAACCCAGCTGCAAACATGGATGGGTGTAAACGGACATAAAAGTGAGAGAAATAGTTGAATGGAAACACAAAGGTAATCACACCTATTTTGATCAACAAAGTGTCAAAAGAATATGAAGGAAATAAATCAAGAAAAATGACGAAAAATGCTAGCCTCACTTTAGCAGAGTTTCACCTCGCCCTAAGGCAAGTAAAAACTAGGCAAAAGTAATACGTCACATGTTTCTTAAAAATAAGGTTCACAACTCAACACTATTTTAAAATGGTCAAAGTGGGCTCCTAGCCAAAGTATATTCTCCTAGGTGGTTCTCTCACCCTAGGTGTTACAAAGTTACCACGAGCGAGCGTAATTTACCCAAAAAGTCACACTGACTAGTTTGGGAGTATCTCGGCTTTACTTTACCCCCTTCAAGAATAGTAGGCAACTAGTGCGTCTATGTGTACTATCACTAGGGTCACCACAATGGACAACCTGTAATGCTATCTCACAAAGGAATCACTAGTCAAGTAGGTTGTGCGGAGTACTTCCCGTTTCATCCACAAGGTTCCCTCTTGCATGGACTACTTTGGGGTTCTTGGAACCACCCCCATTGTTGTAGCTTAAGGCGTTATGCTAAAGGGGTTATGTTCCAGTTGAGCGGAGAGGGACGTACCCTTTTCCGAAACCTACAATATAGTGTTTTGAATATGTTGTTCTTTTTATCTTGTTTAATTAGGTGTGGTTTGCTTGAACACCTTTTGGTAACTTGTATAATAACTGTATTAGTAGTTTTTGATTTTGTTTTGGTTCCTCCTTTCTTTGACAAGTGTTTTTAGGTCCTACACTCAAGTGTTAGTAGTTTTCCAAGAAAATCACATTATTTAAAAGAGGATTAAAAGTTTCTTTTGATTCTCAAGATCATCCAAGGATGCAAGAGAAGAGCATACACAACAAATACTCCAACTAAAAAAGTAAAGAAAATATTTTCAATCAATGAACCATACAAAATTCTTGATAAATGTTCATTCCCCTAAACCAAAAGTGAAAGATGAAGTTTCCAATTTACCAAATGTTATAAAATGAAGACTAAAGTTGTTTTTGATTCTCAAGATCACTCTAAGGTGCAAGAAAAGAGCATACACAAACTTTATTCCAACTATATAGAAATTGAAAACTTCAAATCAAAGGACTATTGAAAAATGTTTTGTAAAATGTTCATTCCCTTAAGAAAAATGAATAATCAAGTTTCGAAGTTTAATCCCAATGTTAACAAGATAGAGATCAATTTTATTTTTTATTCTCAAGATCACCAAAAGGTGCAAGAGAAGAGCATACACACGCTTTGGTCTAAATCAAGTAAACATAGAAATACAACATTCATCAAAACATTAGACATGTTACAAAATGACCAGTTTTAAAATAATAGAAAAACCTACAACTTCTGTAAGTATAAATCTCAAATTTATGTTTTCATTACATAGTTAACTTCAATACCTTTTCAACGTAAAAAAAAAGAGTCATTTTGAGTTCGGAGCAAAAGTTATGGCCTTTGGAATATGGGTTACGCATATGTTCTTATGCTCATGTGTATGCACTTGACATGCACTAAAAAAATGTCAAAAAAAAACAAATGCATCCCTTAATTTGTAAAATGGGAAAAAAATTTTTAACCAAGATTCAATTTTGACAACAACCCATCACATTAATATATGAATAGAATACTCAACGCTATCAAACATTAACATACATGCTCAAGAATTTAATATTTTCAAGAAATTGACAAAACTAGCATGTAGAATGATGAAAAAGTAAGCTCTAAAAATGAAAACATGATGAAAATCTTGCAATTTTCTCACCAAGATTAAATTTTGACAGCAACCCACCACATTAATATGTAAATAGAAGACTCAGCACTATCAAACACTAACCTACATGCTCAAGAATTGAAATTTTCAAGAAATTGACAAAACTAGCATGTAAAATGTTGAAAAAGTAAGCTCTAAAAATAAAAACATGATGAAATCTTGAAATTTTGCTCACACAAGATTAAATTTTGACAGCAACCCACCACATTAATATGTAATTAGAAGACTCAACACTATCAAACACTAACCTACATGCTCAAGAAATGAAAAACTAACATGTAAAATGTTGAAAAAGTAAGCTCTAAAAATGAAAACATGATGAAAACTTGAAATGTTCCCATTAATTCCATTTTTGACAGCACTTCAGCTCCTTCATACCTACAAGGAACACCCAACACATGCAAACTCAACAAAACAAGTTAAAAATAATAATTTAAATCAACATGTGTAAAAGAGGGTTAGTAACCAAAAATAAAACTTAACTACAAAAACTTGAAATTAAGTGCAAAGGACAATGGAGTAAGTCCCACCGGGTGTGCCAAATGTGTGCATGTATACTTTGCTTAATGCTAAATCAAATGAAGCAAGAACTACCACCTAAAATAGTTATACAATTTAGCTAAAACAAAGCATAAACACCATCATGATAAGAATTAAACAAGGGTTAGATGCTAGCATTCATAAATATAAACTTTGAAACTAACAATGCTAAATATCTAAACTCCTCTATTATCTAATAATAAATAAATGAATGGACCTAAGTAAGCTCCATGGCTATCAAAATAGTTGTCCTTAATGTTCCAAGAACCTAGGAATGGGGGCTAATCAAAGTTGAGCTACAAGACCCTTTTGACACCTCCCATATGACCCAAGCACTTTAAGAAAGAGGCTTAACTCTTCAAGATGATGAACTCTCAAAAGGGCAAGGTGCAAGCTCTTAGTCTCTTTGCTATATGCTTTGCATTTTCTCTCTTAGAAAGTTTAGGTGTAAGTAAAAAGGTAGGTGGAGGGCTCTTTATATAGCCCAAAGGATAAAGGATTCAACACATTCTCATGAATGTGGGATAAAAGGTAAAACATGATTAGGAGTGGATAAGGTTGCTTTATTAAAGGTAACCTTACTTTAGAAGGGTTTAATACATGTTTAGCAAGTCATGGGAGTTGGGGGTATTTTAATTAATCAAAGGTGATTAATTAATAGGTAGGTGTAAGCTTATAGAAGCCAATTAGAAGAATATTAATGCGATTTAGGCTATTATAAGGGGATTAAATCAATTAAATATTGATTTATTGGTTAAATGGAAGGGAAAGCTAATTAATTAATAATAATTAATTAGTCTAGGTAGAAGGGGTGATTTATTAACGGAAGGTCGTTAATTAGGGTATTTGTTGGATAGGCAACTTAATTAATTAGCTTAGTGTAATTAATTAATGATGATATGAGGGAAAATGAGTACTTTTGATGATATGTCGTTGATTTGCAAGAAAGGGGATAACTAGCACAATTTAAGTATTTAAATTGCTTGGGCATAATTATAGGTGTCTACAATTGTGTATGAAATTAAGACATAAATGATTCATGTAAGGAATAGCTTAAGCAGTGTGGAGCCAAGGAAGACCTAAGAACATGTCACAACATTTGATTGAAGATGCCACAGTGAATGAAACAAGCATGGTAAGAGGCCCAAATGTAATGGGCAGCCTAATATAGAAAAAATAATGAGGAATTGGATAAGTGATAACATAAATTGGACATTTGATATCCATAATAAGAGCAATAGAGCATACACTTATAGGAGCCATGAGATAGCTCATATTGTTATTAATAGGATATGAACAGATAGGAGCATTGATGTGAAATGCATTAGAAGAAAATGTTGCATGATAATTGTGATCATAAAATGTAATGGCTGGTGGCCATGCATCAACAAAAGAGACAAGAAAGTCAAGGGGACCCGATGAAGAAGGGGGCACAAAATGATACGCATGATTAGCAGAAGAGTCAAAAGCTTGTATGTCATGCTTAGGTAAAGGGTCATTGAAATTTTTAGATTTTTGTTATCATTGAATGGTTGCGAAGTAGATGGCACATGAAGCTCAAGTGAATTATTGTCAATAAGATCCTGAATAAGATGCCTAAGTTTAGAAAAATGATCAGTAGAATTCCCAATGCATTAATGATAGTTACATTTATCAATTTCATCATAACTGCAACCACAAGGGCAAGCTGAATCAAGATTAATTGGTGGTAGAAGAGTAATTATATTGCTTTCGAGAAGTTGAGGCAATAGAAGTTGAGGTACATATGGTAATTTTGTGAAAGTTCATTTAGGTGGTTTTCATTGAAGCTTTTCCGGAGGAGAGACGACATTAAAAATTATTTTTACTTTAGTGGGATTAGGAGATGGCTTGAATGTTGATTTATATTGAAACCTATTAGAAGATGATGATGAAGTATTTTGATTTTTGAGTTTACCCATAGAGAGCAGTTTCTTCACGAATTTTGAGCATATGACATAATTCATCGAATGAAGGAGAGGAGTCAAAGAAAAATCTCTCCTAAAGTGGTGGTAAAAGGATTTTCACAAAAAATATAATACAATTTTGAATAAACAAGCACATTGGTCATCTTATCTAGGTTGTATAAAAGAGACTAAATTGAATAATTTATCAGATATAATGAATAATAAATCCATTAGAATGGTGATCAAATCTTGCAAACAAAGGATGCAACAAACAAACAACAAATTGATATAAATAATAAATCATAGGTGGAGGTGACAGAGTCAAATTAGTATTAGAGGAGAACATGTTTAAGTCAGATTGATAAAGTTATTCAAGTTGGAATTCATGTACAAGTTGAATACAACAAATCAACTCATGTGAGTCAAACACAAGAACCCATCACAATCGATGACGATATGAGTATGCCAAATATAGTTAGTCAACTTGAATGGTTAAAATAAATTACCACGAACTTGCGGATTCTAATCAACCTTTCTAATGAGGAGATTTATCTTTCCATGTCATCCCTCTTCCTATCATGTCAATTGGAATAGTACACTACTATGCAAATTAAAATGCATGGAAAAAGGAAGATGATACCTAGTTGGAAGCTAGATAATTTGGGTGTTCACAAATTTTTTTACAAGTGATCTAGAGGAAATTTCAGAGGACAAGGTTTCCCAATATATTCCAGGATCACTACAACATAGAAGAGAACTCCAAGATAATTCTGACGACTATTTAAATGCAAGAAACAAATTCTGTACAATGAAATGGTGGCTGGTCAAAGTTGGTCAACTCTTTGAGGGGACTTGGTCAACTGGTGAGTCACTTTACGACAAGTGGAAAAATGGGAAATCATGTGCTCTGAGTTGGGGTTTAAATTCTCTGGCATTTGACAAGTGAGAAGTTGGTCGTGAGAACAAGAGGCTCAAATTTTGTTACGGAAGGGAACACGGCCGTCATGAGGACGGTGTTATTATTGCTGACATGGTGGGTCCTCAAGCTGCCATGTGGCTTGCCACCATGAGCTTGATTTCACTTGATATTACTATTGAGGAGTGACAAGTGGACTATGCCTTTTGAGTTTGCATTGCATGATTAATTAGAGCTTGGAAAGCTATATCTATAGCTCAGTGGGGTGGTCAAATCCCCATCAAGCCCTATATTATTCTCAACAACCAAGTTGATCGGGCTTATATCCACTATGTTTGGGATTGACTCTATTACCAACTCGGCAGAGTCAACCGATTAGCTCAGCACCCACATTGAGTGCAGCGAATCCAATTCACGGCAAATCCGCACAAACGGTGAACGGAGCACACGACCATCTCGTAGGTTCAAACTACCTCAGCCCACATGGGCATTTAAATCATGAACATCCTGCCACATAACATGGCCAAACAAAAGCAACTCGAGATGTGTCCAATGCCACATATAGGGAGACATGGAAGTAGCCATATAAACTGCCGACTCACCATAGTCCCAAAAAATATGGGATTAATCCCACCCAAACAATAAAGTGGTGGCAATGGAAAAGGAGATAGGGGTGTGACTCGACCCCATGACCTCTCTCCAATGAACGTAGTGAACCGAATAACTTGGTTGGTGGGTGGATCGGGATAAGAAATGGGCATACTACCCTTTATAGAAGATTTCTCATGACTTAGAAAATAAGGGGATTTGAAACTCACACCCCTCGGCCAAAACAATGAGGCTTGACCATTGTGCCATGAGGATAAGGCTAAATATAGCCTTATGGATATAATATTTATCTAGAAAAAGTGGCCTAGCAGGCCTATATAAAGGCCCATCTCGATTGTAATGGGAAACACACGAGCTAAGATTTATTAAAAGTATAATGGTGGCTATAAGCTAAGTAAAAGGGAGCTTGAGGAGGAAAATTTTATAAGCTTCCAAGTTATATGGTAAAGCCTTATAATTTTTAAAGGTAATATTTTTGTAATAAAGTCTTATTTAATATTTTAATAGGAAAGTATTGGAAGCTAAGTCCTATTATTTTAGTAGGAAAATTGTAAAATTGGGAGATAAGGAAAAATACCCAATTGGCCCATAGTGCCACACTTGAAAAGTTTAGAGTGTCGACCGGAGTGCTGCAGGACGTATTGATAGCATTGGGAAGGACGATCGAGTTCCAAAGGAGATTGTGCACTAGGAAGGTGGAGGATGATTTCGACTGGTCATTGGAGTTCTTAGAAAGGACTGGAGTACTACTAGGAAAGTGAAGTTTCGTTATGTTTTATTGTAAGAAATAACATTATGCTTACAAATTTTAACTATTGGAATGGTTCGATAAGAACTCGGAGACGTAGGATATTGCCGAACTCTATAATCAATCTATGTGCATTGTGCTTTTTTATTCTTGCATTATTTTGGATTTTTGTACTTAGAACAGAGTAATTATTAATGGTAATTTTAATAATCCTATAGGGATCCGAAGGTCGTAAATTTCTTTTAAAATTTTGGCCTGGATTTTTGGATCAAGTTGGTATCAAAGTAGGTTGTTGGCCTACAAACTCACTAAGCTCTGAGCAATTTTGGTATAAAAATTGGTTAATTTGACCATATGATTGCTTCATTTGTGCATTAGTTCAATTTCATTGAACAGGTATAGGTGCACCATGGGTAAGATGTCCAAATAGGAAGAGATCAATGAGGTTGAAGCTTATAATCACTAGATCCAAGAAGATAGTTCTCTCATGTGATCAAGGTATTACTCCTTGGAAAAGGAGAATTCTCGCTTGAAATTGGAATTACAAACCAAGGTTGAGCTCTTGGAAAGGCTACAGTGTGGTGATCAGAGAAAGGAAATACCTTCAACTTCATATGCAGGGACCATGATAGATGATTGCACTGTAATTTTTTCACCATGAGAATTTTATTGTTCCTCCCATTTGGTTTTGAATTCAGATATTGATGTCTTTGGTTCATTTGAAAATCATACTAGAGGTGTTGAATCCAAATTAATAGATAAAATGGGATTTGATGGAAGAGGCCTTAGTAAAAATGGCCAAGGAATTGCTAACCCAATACGGGTTGAGGATCATCATCATTTTGCATGTTTGGGTTTTCATAGTGCGGGAATGGATATTGGAGATTTCTCCAAGAATGTTGATGGGAGACAAGCTTCTGAAAGCAAAGTAAATACCCCACTAGTCCTACAAGAATATTTTGGGCAAGAAAATCATGCTTCGTCATCAAAGGCAGGATGTGGTAAGAGAAATCAGCGAAGAGGTAATGAGATTTCACCTCCAATTTCTTACCATAATCATAAGCACATTAAAACTTCTGATCCATTTTTTCATCTTAAGAAGTATGGCTATGATTTTCAGAAAATGTGGAATGTTTTTCCATGTAATTTTTTTGGGTGGGCATGTTTCTAGTAGTAATAATATTAATTACTTGCAGCTAGTATTGGAGAAAGTTAGAAAAAGGCTTCCTGATGGCATAAAACAAACTCTCAAAATAAGTTTTGATGCATTGGACAATGAGGAAAAACAAATCTTCTTGGACATTGCATGCTTTTTCATTGGAAAATCTAAGAGTATGGCTACAAAAATATTGAAAGGATCGGGATGGAGCCCCGAGCTTGAACTTCAAAATCTAAAAGATAAGTGTCTTGTCGAAGAGGGATATGAAGTGGGATATGCATACGGCAAAGTTGTTCTTAGAATGCATGATAACCTCCGTGATCTAGGAAGAGAGATAGCTGATGATCTGAGCCATCCTCGTCGCTTGTGGCACCCCCAATTTCTTAAATCTTTGGTCTGCTTCTTTCCTTAGATTTCTTGTTTAAATTTTAAATTTTTTTTGCAACATATTTCTGCTGATTGATCCAATTTTTAAAAACATTCCAAGCAAAGCAAACATTTGACCTTGATCATTTAATGCAGGAATCAAAGGGATTCCAAAACATCCTCATAGAAACAAATGGCCGGTGTTTCCATTCAATTTTTGACCCATCCATGAGTTGTAAAATTACATATTTTGTAGAAAAATCGAATAATAGTGCGGATACATCAACAGTCTTGTTATGGCTTGAGCTTGACCTCAAAGGGTACCAGTTGAAACGTATTCCATCATGGATTCCTCTGCAAAATTTGCAATATTTAAGAATTGTTGATGGGCGTCTCAAAAAATTGTGGCAAGACGACTTACAAGTATCTAGTTCTTCGTGGATTCCTCCACCAATTTTGCAGAGTTTGATGAGTACCATCAGAGGAATTGAAAAACGATTGTTCTAGAGCGATGCCGAGGTTTTTAATTTTTCTTTTTATGTTGAAAATCAAGTCTCCTTTCATGCTAGTCTGTATGTTTCAAATAGTAGTTTCATGAAGATTTTTTACGATTGAGAAACTGTCTGAAACAATTTAATTGCAAATTTCAGGTCCCTTTCGAGTTGAAAGAGCTGTTACTTGAGACAATAATATTGAGAGAGTTACCAAATACATTAGGAATGTTAAATCATTTGGAAAAGCTAGTACTGAAAGGAAGATATTCTGACATTTCCAATTCAAATTTTCTAATTGAAGGAAGGTCCTTTTCAGAATCCCTTAGAAAGCTTAGGAGTCTTAGAAGTTTGACCTTGTGGGATTTCTGTTTGAGTGGAGAATTGGCTTTGAGCGATAGCAGAGATTCGACTAGTTTTCAAACTTCCTTAGACAGGTCCATGAGTTGCCTTCGAACCATACATATTCATGGTGTAAAACTTACGTCCATGTTATCAATTGATGGAGAACATTGCCCCAGCCTCGAATATCTCCGTCTTGACTCCATGGAAAATCTTGTTGAAGTGAATTTAAATCCAGTAACAACACTAAATTCTTTTAAGTTGGTGTTTTGTAAAAAATTGAAAACAATATCAGGGAACTTCGATCTGGAAAATCTTGAAAGATTGAGCATAAAGGAATGTGCGGAGCTAGAAGAGGTACCAAATCTTTCACGTCTAGATTCTCTGCAGCATTTTTCAATTGATGGATGTCAGAAGTTGCAGTGTATAGAAGGTATTGAAGAGTTGAAAGGATTGAAATATCTCTATCTTTCAATAGGAAATGGAGGGGAAGGTGTATGGAGTTGTGTTCAAAGGCTGAAGGTATTTAATACTTTTCTCCTGATAAATAACAGTAATTGTCAGTTTAAGAGGAGACCCTATGGCTATAAGTAGTATTTCTGATAATCAACTTACACTAGTTTTATTCCTATTCAGAGATTTCTGTCAGAGTTTACCACAGTGATTGGGAGAGCAGTTGAGGAAGCCGAGTCAATTTTAAACGATTGTTTTTTCTCCAGCTTGATTAGCCCAGAAGCAGTGACTATGCATTGTCCTATGAGTAAAAACAGCAAGCATGAGGATTCCGTGAAGATGCCAGAATCATTAAGTGCAATCATCATATGTGCTTTGGTTCAAAGCTCTTCTGGAGGGGAAATCAAAACGCCTATCACCAGGTGGAGGCATTTCGCCCCAGGAGAACGGATAGTTACCATTGTGCTTACAGGTCAAAAAAGTGTGTACAAAGATCTCAGTTCTGATTTCAATTTGAAATTGGTTCATGCTGAATTAAAGCAGAAGTGTATCGTGACTATGAATAAAGGGGAAGAATCGAAAGCTCTGGATATTTTCAAAACAATTATAGCTCAACTATACCAAGGGATCCCATAGTGCAAAATCATTTGTTGTGACACTTTCATGTGAAGGTGATGAATCTTGTCTTAAGATAATATGTTTGTCATTCTAGTGAACTTAATAGTCAGGTAGTGTAGTCTCTACCATCCCATGTTTGTAATATTTGTACATTATACTGATAGTAACAAGAGTTGAGTGAAGCTTGAGTCCATGCCTTATGTGCAGTTTTTTCCTATAAAACAAGAAATGTTTTGGAATACATTTTGTACGTAATGAAATGTCCAGACATCTCATATTCATTTAGAGGAAAAGGAAATTCATTGGTTGAAGCCAGAGATTTTGAAGTTTGAAAGCAGGCACCTCTACAAGGCTTATAAACTAAAAAACCATTTCTTGTCCTATTTTTATCATGATTCATCTTAAGAGCATCACTGGAAAAGTGTGAAACAATAGAATACTTTTTATTTAGTGTGAACACTCAACTAAAAGTGCAGTTCTTGCATAAAATTTGCATGTTCATCTGCTAACGAATACAAGATGATATTTCCATGTAACTACAAGCTACTCTTTGGCCAAACTAATTGAGAATTCCACACACATACATCGTGTTTAAACAATCAATTCTCTTCAGATTTTGTGGCATCCTGATTTTATCATCATACTGCCACTTGTTCCTTCAATTCTGTTCAGATACCATGCCTTACTCTCATCTTCATCTATGTCTCCTCAATTTCCTCACCATGTCAGCCTTCTAATATTCCAGAAGATTGCTCATTCAGCATATACAAAACATGAACATTCAAGGTGGGAAGATCATAGTTTTCTTAATGCAAGACATTATAAACCCAATCAAGTAATCTGCGGAACAATGAATGCTCAAAGTAGGACGGAACACAATGTATGAATATAAAAATTGATGTAAGGCACTATTGATGTAGTCAAAATTCAATCAAACTCAATTCACAATGTTAGAGCTGATGCACTACTTAAATTCCGCCCTTTAGGCCTCAGACAAACTACTTTTTTTCTTATACACAAGGCTCCAAAACTATGCAATCCCTTGAACTTTTATCTCATTCCACTAAACCAATCTTCTCAACATGTTCATAGTCCCTTACTCATTCCAATTTAGCCTTGAAATAGATCAAAACAACTACAAAGTACAATTGGACTTACTCTTTTGTAAAACTACCTTGCAACGCTTCTTAAGTCACATGCTACTGTCACATTCAAGGTTAGACCCAATTGGGGCAGTCCAAAACAACTAGTTCAACCTTCTAGTACCCTTCAAAGTGCTTAAGGTGTGTGTCAATTTTTAGGGTCTCACTCACAAGCATCTTCCTTGAAATCCACTTCCTACTCTATTAGTTTGCAACTCTCCTACCAGCCCTATGCATATACACTATCAAGTATATTTTCCCATCCTTAAGATTCCCAGACATGAACAAAGCAATTTTGAGGACCCTTTAACTCATTTATCCTACCCAAGAAGTTTTAATATGTAGCTCTAAATTTTGGACATACTTCCTTTGTTGGGTTACCTTCTAGATTAGGCCTTTAACATAGTCACAGTCTGTGATAGAGAACTGATTAAGAAATCTCTAACTTGGATTGGAGGAGACCAAAAATTCTTTTAGAATCCTTGATTAGACCTTATCACTGTGTCATCTTACCAACTTCAAACAATAACTCAATGATCTAATGCTTCAATTCCAAAACCCTAGCCACAATTCCTTAGCACAGCTCTTTAAAGAGATAACTGTTAAGCTTATCAAGAAAGGGATAACTTTTTATCACTCCAAACTATCATTGCATGATTGTCACAATATCTTCAAGCATAATTTTGAGTCTTGACCTTCATTATACCCCAAATCTTCATTTTGATTCTCTACAAGTTGCTCTAGGGTTCTCAAACTGCCCCCTACAGGTTTCTAATATAACTGTCATGATTTTATTCTAGCCATGAAGGTTTCAAAGCTTCTAATCACCTTATACTTGTATGATAGGATTCTACAAGATTTATATAAAGATCTTAGCACTTATCTAACCTTCTGTTCCTTCTAAACACTCTTGCATTCTAAACCCTAGAGAGAGTTTTGACTGAGAACCCAAGAAGGTGAATTTTGCTATAAAAGAACTATTGACTTTCAAAACTGGAAATTCAGGCTACAGACACCTCTTGACCTCGTGCACATATTTTCCTTAACAGTTAGGTTCAGGGTGTCTTAAAATGACAAAATGATCAAAACCTTAATATTCTAATCTCAGAGAACAGGGGACATAAGATTGATAAAATTTCCTTAGCGAATGGCTTCCAATTCAGTTGTAAAATCTCTATTTGAAGGGAATGAACCTGTTGGTGATTGTTATCCTCTTCCTCATCTATCTTCCTTGTCCCTCTATATGATCACTTGTCTCATTTATCATCACTTGATCATAGATACTTTCACATGAATTGTCACATTTTTAGGGCACTATATTCAAGTTTGATCCCTTACAAAAATCACAAGTCACACCAACAATGCAAATACTCAGTATAATATTTCTTACCTTTGATAATCCTTTAATTTTTGTGCATGTATAGACTTCTTAATCATCAAAATTCACAAAGAAACATGAAAACCCCTCTCTACTGTGTATACACAAGACTGGCTTCAAAACTTTTCTTGTAACTCTTTTTCCACTCTATGATCATTCGAATGATGATAATATAGTTATAAGGCGAGGCTTAAGTAGGCCTTCACAAACTTTCATAACTGAATCTTAACTCAATGATCCTTCTTATTACATTTTTAGTCTCTTTATTAGTTCATTAAGACCTAGTCTAATCTAGCAACCTAGGACCTTAGGCCTAGTTCACAAACATGGCCTCACTAAGACTCCTAAAGTTCAACAAGGCTTATTACATATCAATGATGCTCCAAGATTACAACAATATATCCTAGACAAGCCAAAATTGTCCCCAAGATTAAAAATTGCAATTTGGAGGGAAATAGGCAATTTCAAATTCATGAAGGTCTTGAACCAATCTAACTTACCTAATAGACCCTTTATGACCTCTAAGACTATGAATTTTCCTAGAAAGCCAAAATTGATGATATAAGTTTTTCACCTTGGCGAAAAGGTTGGAGGAAAAAGTGCTCTGCAACTCTGGCGCAAAAATGGAGTCAGCTCTTATAGGGTTTCCCCCATCTAACTGTCATACCACGGCATTTTCGAGCTCTGCGAGAATTAATTGTTATAGTCTCTCCTAGGTTTTTTTGCCCTCTGGGCGTCCCCTATAAAATGACCTTGTCATCTTCAAACCTGGTTGTTTCAACTGTGGCAGGAGATAGTGGAACGAGTAATGGCACTTCCGATGAAGCATCCCAGGAAATTTGTTCTGAAGGTTTTTCACGAGGTAATCTCTCTCCTCCAGATGTTGTTCTACCCATTCCTAAATTTAATGTTGCATGTCAATGGTTAGAATAGTTTTGCCTCATTGGGTATTTTGTGGGTCGAATCCCCTTTGAAAGCATGCTTAAATCCTGGGCTAACACAGTCTGGACCCCTCATGGGGTCCGTCTAGATAGTGTTCAAAAGATGACCAATGGTTTCTTTCTTTTTCACTTCTCCGACCCTACTAACAGGCCCAACATTTTGGCCAAGCAAGCCACTTGGTATTTTCATAACTCACTACTTGTGTTAACACCCTGTCATAAGAACTTTGTGGTATCTGAGTATACGACCCTTAAAGTGCCAGTGTGGATTGAATTTCTTGGTCTTCCTCTGCCATGCGTTCATTTCCTGCCATAAATTACCGCTTCACATGGGCGGGTAGTTTTCCTGGAAGCTGATAAGTTTTACCATGATCATCCCCAGAAGCGAGTATGCGTTGAGATTGACCTCTCACAGGACCTCAAGGATTTTGTGGATACTCAAATGGGTGATAAACGTTACTCCCAGTGGGCCATGTATATAAATCTACCCAACACTTGCTTTCGTTGTCAAGTGTCTGACCACAAGATCAGAGATTGTCCACTTTATGTCCCCCGTAACTGCCCTGTTGCAAAAATAGCGTCTGAGCTTGTCAAACCCCAACATGAGGAAGGTTGGCAAGTTGTCGGAGGCCGTCAAAATAAGAACAAATCCCAACAATCCAAAGCCTCTGGCTCCCATGGCCATCGGGAACTAGTTGTTAAGGAACATTATCACAATATTCCGACCAAAGAGCCTATGGATGGTGTTAAGGAACCAACTTTTGCTGCGGCCATATTGGCTACCCCATTGCCAAAGTACTCCAGCACGCCCCTTGCGGTGTCACTCATGGACCAAAAATATTTTGTTTTTCATGTCCCCATCTCGCATTCAATTCCTCTATTGCTTTTAAGCAACTCACAAGGGCCTTCCAAATGACCCCGAAGTCCCTCTCGTGTCTCTCGGGACCATAGCCCAGCACACAAAGTGGACTCCACTGAAGCGGAATACAACATTGATTATGTCAAACAAAAAAAAAATTATCTGCATGATTTTTTATAGCATAATTCTGCTCATTTCTTACATAATTAGTATGATGCCCTTGAGGGATTGGAGGATGGGGATATGGCTCTTGACCAACGTTTCCCATTAATTGTTTATTCTAGAATGTTAGGGGTCTCACAGACTCATATCGTAAGTATGTAGTGCGTGAAACTCGACAAAGATGTGCAAATCTGGATGTTTTGTTTTTGTAGGAAGTTAAAATTACAGGTTTTCAGTTGCAGATGGTTTGTAAATCCATCTGACCTGACAACTTGGCTTTTTGTAGCAATCATAAAGCAGGTGATTTCTATAGCAATCATGAAGCAGGGCGTGGGGGATTAATCTCACTTTTTTCCCCTACATGGCGGCCCTTATTAATTGACCATGGAATCAACCCCACCAACTTTGTTATATGGGTCCTCTTTAATATTGAGGGCCTCCCTTTTGGGCTCATTAATATTTACGCCTCTAATAATGCTGCTGAAAGGGCCAATCTATGGTGGTGGATAGCTAACTCCATTCCCGATGCATATTGGGTTATAAGTGGAGACTTTAATATGGTTGAAACCCCAAATGATAAATGTGGCCACCTGCCTATGAGGTGAACACCTGGTGAAAGGGAAGCGTGGTAATTCATGAGAAATAAATTCAAATTCTTTGACCCTAACGCATCTCTCTTTCCCACCACTGCAGCTTGGTACACGTGGTCCAATCTCCGTGGAGGGACAGATCACGTCCTTAAACGGCTTGACAGGGCCATGCTATCAGCTCAATTTTTTTTGACTTTGATAGCATTTATTCTATGTCAGTGGAGGTTATGCATGACTTTGTCCTTTCAGACCAATCCCCTATACGATTTGGTATCTATTCGCGGCATCATGCGAGCCCATTTTGTCATAAAGGCCAATTCTTTCTTAATACTGCCTTGATGCAACATGGTCCCACTGTCAATCATATCAAGAAGATTTGGAATTTAATTCCACGACACAGTCACTGTCAGCGATTTCATCCACCTATGCAGGCTAGCTGGTTACTTTGGTGGGAAGATGCGTTGACTCAGACTACCAAATTTCTTAGAATCTACGGCCTCCAGCTGGCCAAAATTCGACACCGCTCATACACTACTAACACCTCATCTCTTAGCTGGGTGACGGTGGCACTTCAAGGTGATCTCTTCTTTGACGCTCTACAACTACAAGTTGCAACTCTCTAGCATCAAATCCAATTTGCAAACAATTATAATGCTAGAGGTGCTCAAATCTAAGATTGAATGCACTGGCTCAAAGTTGGAGATCGAGTCTCAAAAGAATATTTTCTCTCTTCGAGCCAGCAAGCCTTCTCAACAGATCTGAGTTATCATGGACAACGGAGCTTGAATCACTCACCCACAACTTATGTTCTAAGCTTTTGTGTGACAATACAAGCTCGTTTTCCAATCTTAGCCACCCTCTGAAGCTCGTCAGGCTGCTTTTGACAAATTTTTGGGGGTTGTGCCTCGCAAGCTTTCAAAGGCTCAAAAGGTGCTCTGTGAAAGAATTCTCACTATTAAAGACCTCCACAAAACCACTATACAAATGGCTAACGATAAAGCATCAAGCTGCAATGGATTCCCCTATGAATTCTACAAAACTCTCTGGAACTCCGTTGGGAAAAACCTCGTTTAGGTCTATCTTGAAGGGTTTCACAACCACTCCCTAGGGCCTTGCATTAACAAGGGGAACATCCAATTTATTCCTAAGCAAGGAGATCCTGAGCAAATCGCTTGTTCGTGGAAAATTGCTCTATTGAACGTCTCCTACAAAATCATTGCCAAAGCATTAGCTCTGCGATTACGGAATCTGTTGCCTGCTTGGTGTCCCCGAGATTTCACCCTGAAATCTGGGACTACCCCTTTTAAAAAATTTCGTTCTTTTCAAAGTAATGGGTCGTTTTGTGTTTGTTTTTCTTGCAGTTGTTTTCATTGCTCTAAGATATTCCCAGCGAATCATATGAGCCAATTTCGACAAATACCCAGATGCTGAAACTCATTTTATCCCTCCGCTAAGTTTTGTCTGCGGGAAATTTTTATTTAATTATTTATTAAATAAATAAATTCCCGTTTGAAGTAAATTGTGCTCCTGTTGAAGTTTGAAGGCAATCATGATATAAATCTCCCTCATTTACCGGTGAGGATCCCGTGTAAGATTTGTCAGTTAAATATGCTAGTATCTATTTGTTGGTATTACTTTAACTATACAACTCATGAACCATAGCTATATAGTTTTGCAACAAGTAAGCAGCTGTTAAAGAAAGGAAATATCTAAAGTAGGGGAAAATGATAGGGAATAGGAAGAAAAAAGGGGAGATGTGCAACCCAATCAATAGATTAAAGATTTGATTACATGCGCACAAACAAAACCAATAGATATTAACACACATAATTATAAGCAAAGGGAACTCCTATATTTAGATCTAAACTAACACAAATTTTATGAGTAGATCTAAGACAAAAATTTAGAAACAAATGCACTATTGACACAAAGTTCTCCAGAAATATGTTCCTTTCTATTCCTTTGCTTCAAATAGTTATCAGGGGTTTTAGCACAAAGTCTGGAACACAAGAATGTTGCTTACAAATTCTGATCATTTTACTCGTAGGTTCTTCCTTCATTTATAGTGTGTGGAGGGGAAGTTACAAATAAGAAACTATAACTTAACTAACACATGTGGAAGTTGTAAAGGAAACAACTGGCAATCTCCGTCCTGGAATTCCTCTTTGCATAACATGCATGATTTATAACTAAAAGTAAAACCTTCTATTTTGCATGTCTGCCACCTATCTCCAAGTAATTGACTTCTTCAAGTAATGGCTTTTAAACCAATCACTTAAGTTGTATAATTTAATTGATTGCTTAATTACTTCATCGGAGAAAATAAGAACAAAGAGGAAAAAAAACTAGAAGAAAGTTGCAACACTTCCAGTTTTGTTCCTTTTTCCATATTTTGCATGCAGTTGATTCCTTTCTCACCAAAATGGATCTGGAAGCAACTAACTGTGATTTTCTTGTGGGTATTGCCTTTGACTTGTCTTCCCTCTTATCCTTGAAGCTTTTGCAGTTCTTCTCCAATACATGCATTAGTGCAATGTTTGCCGTAAATAACTCATCATTCTTATTTTTAATTGCATATGAGAAAGTAAAAATTCTGTAAAGCACTCCAAGGGAAGGAAAGTACAAGTAAATTCAATGAAGGCTTCAACTAGAAGATTGGGAGCACATGCACAAGATCTTGAAAGGAATTTTCCATGCACTGACTTCTACATGAGCTGCGTTAGAAACAAAAGAATGAATTTTTGCCAGAAGCCTTTGCAATTATGAGATCTGGATCTGGATCTGGACCTATGTCTGTATCATTGACTTCAAAAAATCTGGAAGTGATGCATGATTCTTTGATTCTTCTCTTTCATCCCGCTTTATCATGATCGGAGCAATCTTTGTCTGAGCAAATCTTTTTCTTTTTATTCGGCCGGAATCCTTTACAATTGGTGCAGATCTGAAGATTTCTTCACATTCGGAAGATATATTGAATGTATTGGAAATTGATTTAAGCCCCCCTTTTTTTATATAAGCACCCTGTAATTAATTCAGACAAAGACAAATTCCAAAGCATGAACACTTGATTTTTATCACAAAAATCTGCATATTAAACCCGCTGCCCTAAAATTTGAGGCTTTGATTGCATGCAAAGCAAGCATAAATATTTTTAACTTCACCTAAGCACATGTACCAACATGCAGATAATTATACAGGCTTAAATCAAGCTCCTCCAATCCTAGGCACCAAACTTTGAAGCTTCCCAGTAGTGGAAAATAAACTTCAATGCAAAAATCCTCCTTCCTTGGGTGCCAAAACTGTCTGGGATGCAATCCTTTGAAAAAAGAATTAATTACACCTTCACTTATGGAAGCCCATGCTTATATAAACCTTAGCATTCTATTTCTAATAATTGTCCATCCTATTCATGGCAATTAATTAATAAACAAACATGTTTATTCATCCAAATTGGGCGCCCAAACTTGCATGCTCATGGCTGCCATTAAATAAATTAATTTAATTTATTTTCAGCCTCCTTCCTTCAGTTCTCTTTGACTTCACATCATGCATTGACCTTTCTTCTATTTATGGCACCAAAATTGGGTGAATAAATCATTAATAAAAATTATTAAATGCATTGTTATTCACCCAAGGCGGGTCGCACTTTTTGGCATGGGTGAATTCTAAAAATAAGAAGTCAACTTCTGATGAGAATTTTCACCCTGCACTGCAACTCTAAAAATCCCCTCTTCCACTTAAGTGATTTGACTTTCATAATGAGAATTTTTATCCTTCAAGGCAGGTAAGAAATTCCCGGCGGTGCTTTAAGTGATTTTTCTTTTATAATGGGAATTTTTCCCTACAAGGCAGGTAAGAAATTCTCGCCTACCTGCTGCTTCTAATTTTCCCATCATAACTTAAGTGACTTTTCCTTCATGGGAAAAAGTACCCTGCAAGGTAGGTACAAAATTTCCACCTGCCTGCTGCAACCAAAAAATCCACTGCAGCTTAAATCCATCCATTCCCAAAAATGCAACTTGCCTAGGAGAAGTTTTTTTGTGCATGACTTTGGCTTTTTAAAGAGAAGATGACTTCCTAAGGCTGATTCCTTCTGGCATCGCAGCTACAGATGATCTCCAGATACTCCAAGCAAGAAAACAGACTGTACTGGTGAAGGAATTGACCTAGGGGAATTTCACAGAGAAAAACACGCAAAAAATAATAAAAATGAAAAATGTTGCCAAAAGTCACAGACAAAGCCCAGGATTCATTCCTGGTGAAAACCCTACTGGTATATGTGAATACTAACATGTAAAACTTCAACAAGGTAAAACTGGAGCACAATTTACTTCAAACGGGGCTTTAAATAATTAAATAAAAATTTCCCACAGACAAAACTTGGCAAAAAGATAAAACGAGTTCGGCATTTGGGTATTTGTTGAAATTGGTTAATATGATTCACTGAGAATATCTTAACGCAATACATGTATGTATCTTCTGGCAATAAAAATACAAAACAACCCGTTATTTTAAAAGTATGAAAATTTTAACATGGGGTAGTCTCAGATTTCGAGTGAAATCTGGGGACACCAATTCTATATAGTCTGTTTAATTTCTTGGAACATCTGGATATCATTTACGGCCTAAGCACCAGAAGGAATCAAGCTCAGAGGGCAGACTTCTGACCAAAAAGATGAAGTCAAGCACAAAAATCCTCTCCTAGGCAAGTCACACTTTTTGGAATAAATAGATCTAAGCTGTAATGGGAATTTTGGCAATGGCAGGCAGGCAGGAATTTTTTGCCTGCCTAGCAGGTTACTTTTTCCCATGAAGTTAAAATCACTTAAGTTGCAATGAGAATTTTAGAAGTGGCAGGAAGGCGGGAATTTCTTACCTGCCTTGCAGAGTAAAAATTCCCATCATAAAAGAAAAGTCACTTAAAGCACCGGCGGGAATTTCTTACCTGCCTTGCAGAGTAAAAATTCTCATTATAAAAGTCAAATCACTTAAGTGGAAGAGGGTATTTTTGGAGCTGCGGTGTAGGGTGAAAATTCCCATCAAGTTGACTTCTTATTTTTAGCAATTCCTCTTACCAAAAAGCGCGACCCACCTTGGGTGAATACAATGCATTTAATAATATTTATTAATGGTTTATTCTCCCAATTTTGGTGCCATGAATAGAAGGAAAGTCAATGAAAAAGGATAAGCTAAAGATAAGTCAAGGATGCATGCTAAAAATAAATAAAATAAATTCATAAAAAATAATCAGTAGCATGCAGACTTGGGCGCCCAAATTAGATGAATAGATGGGGCTTTTAATTAATGAAATTGTCAGAAATAGGAAGGGAAACTATTAAAAATAGTATGCATAGGGCTATATAAGCATGGGATGCCATAGGCAAGAAGTAATTAATTCTTTTACCTAAAGATTGCAGCCCATACAGGTTTTGGCGCCAAGGGAAGGAGGATTTTACATTAAAAAGTGTTTTTCATTGTCAGGAAGCTTCAAGTTTTGGCACCTAGGGCTAGAATAGCTTAATTTTTGTTGTGTTAATTATCTACATGTTGGTATATGTTGCCATGTGAATTAAATAATATTTTTGCTTCCTTTGTGTGTAAGCAAAGCCTCAAATTTTAGGGCAGCATGCTTTATATGCAGATTTTGGTGATAAAAATCAAGTATTCATGCCATGGACTTCATCTTTGTCTGAATAAATTGCAGGTATTCATCATAGGTGCTCAAATCAATGTTAGATACATTGAATATATCTTCCAAATCAGAAAAAATTGTCAGATCTGCACAAATTGATCCAATTGCAAGGGATTCCGGCAGAGTTAAAAGAAAAAGAGCTCAGACAAAGATTGTTCCAGCCATGATGAAACATGATAAAAGAAAAGGATCAGCAGAATCATGCATAGCTTCTAGATTTGCTGAAGTCAATGATACAGACATAAGCCCTGAACCTATCACCGATTTAATTGACAGATCTAGATCTCATAATTGCAAAGGCTTCTGACAAAAAATTCATCCTTTTGTTTCTAACGCAGCTCGTGTGAAAGTCAGTGCATGGAAAATTCCTTCCAAGATCTTGTGCATGTGCTCCCAATCTTCCAGTTGAAGCCTTCATTGAATTTACTTGTATTTACATTCACCCAAAGTGTTTTCCAGAATTTAAAATTGCTCATATGCAATTAAAAATAAAAATGATGAGTTTTGTCTGAATTATTTACGACAAACATTGCACTGGTGCATGTACTAGAGAAGAAATAAAAAATCTTCAAGGATAATAGGGAAGACAAGTCAAAGGCAATACCCGTAAGTAAATCACAGTTAACTGCTTCCAGATCCAGTTTGGTGAGAATCAAAGGCAAGAGAATCAACTGCATGCAAAATATGGAAAAAAAGAACAAGACTAGCAGTGTTGGAACTTTCTTCTAATCTCTTTTCCTCTTTCTTCTTCTTTCTCTTATTTTCTCTGACAAAGTAATTGAGCAATCAATTAAATTATAAAACTTAAGTGATTGGTTTAAAAGACGCTACTTGAAGAAGTCAATTACTTGAAAATAGGTGGCAGACATGCAAAATAGAAGGTTCTATTTTTAGTTATAAATCATGCATGTCATGTAAAGAGGAATTACATGAGGAAGATTGCCAGTTGCTTCTCTTTTCATAGCTTCCACATACGAGAATTCATTTAAATCTTCCTATTTGTAATTGTCTTCTAGGCATTATAAAGGGAGGAAGAACCTATAGGTTAAAGGATCAAAATTTGTAATTAGCATTCTTGTGTTCTAGACTTTGAGCCAAAACCCTTGACAACTTTCTGAAAGTTGAGGAATAGAGAGGAGGCAGATTTCCGGAGAACTTTGTGTCCACGAGGTATTTATTCCTTATTTATTTTTAGATCTTTGCATAAACTTTGTGTTATCTTAGATCTAGATCTGAAACTTTCCTTTGCTTCAAATTCTGCATTTCAAGATCTATTTGTTTCGTCTATGTGCATGTGATCAACTTTGTCAACTATTGGTTAGGTTGTAAATATCCTTTCCTTTCTTCACTTATTTAATTATTTCCCTCTCATGCACATATTTCTTACAACTGCTTACTTGCTGTAAAATTGTTTAGCTATGGTCCATGAGCTACACAGTTAAAGTAAAACCAATAGATAGATATTAGGAAATATAATTGACAAAATATTACACGCGAGCCTCACCGGTAAATAAGGGAGATTTATCTCATGAATTCCTAGGTTTTCAGCTATGCAAAAAATCTAACCAACAGTTTTTGGCGACTCTACTGGGGAACAACACAACTTAGCAAACTAGAGCTTTCTCTTGCCCCTGCTCAGAATTTCAACAACAACCGGAACTGCATTGCTGGTTCCCAAAGATTAGCAATTGAAGCTGCTCCCAAAAAAAATGTGGAGATGAATAAAGAAGACCAGGAAGCTAATGTTGATCAGCTTGAGAATGATGATTTTGTAGGTCATGCTAGTGACTCCAACATTAATTACCTAAACTACAAATCTGAACATGACTATGAGGAGCTTCTTGAAGACGATCATGGTTGTGCATATGCAGTATTTACACAATCACAAACTTGCCAAGTTGAGGCATTAGCTAATGAACAAAGAAGGAGCAGGCCTTTACCTTCTTCCTTAATATCTCATGATTGCCTAGGTTTTTAGCTGTGCAAAAAATCTAGCCAACTGTTTTTGGTGACTCCGTTGGGGAACAACACAAATTAGCAGACCAAAGTATTCTCTTGCTAGTTCCCTTCTATATTATAAGCTCAACCTAGCAGAACGTCCATTCACGTGATCTGGCAGAGTTCAAGGAAGGATCGACCATTTTTATAGATTGCAGGAGCAGTTTAATTTTAGTCATCCTCCTCAAGTTAGAAGCCGTAGATCCAGTATTTCACCAGGAAGAAGAGTGCAAACTCCTCTAGATCCGGATTGTGTCCAGTACAATCCAGCAGCTGGGATATTTCACCAAGTTTGTTCTCAAAGAATACATTCTCCTCTCATGATGCAGAATCAGCTACTTGTCCCTGCAGCATCTGTTCCATGGGACTTAGCTTTTGGACCTTTGAATCTGACTACAAAGAGCATGTCTTGCTGACTTGTTAGTAGCTCAAAATATGGTAGTTGAAATTGAAGATGACCTCATAATGGTTGAAAAAATAAAGAGAAACACTTCTAGAGTTGAAAGTTCATCCTCTACTACTACTTCCGATTCATTATTGCAAAAATTATAAAATGAGATGTTGTAGATGATGAAACAAATGGCTCAAATGGCTCAAGGCAACAACACTACCCTTGCTTGGAATTTCAACAACAACCAGAACCGCATTGCTGGTTCCCAAAGATTAGCAATTGAACCTACTCCCAGAAAAAACGTGGAGATGAATGAAAAAGACCAAAAAGTTGATGCTAATCAGCTTGAGAATGATGATTTTATAGGTCTTGCTGGTGACTCCAACATTAATTACCTAAACTACAAATTTTAACATGACTATGAGGAGCTTCTTGAAGACGATCATGGTCATGCATATGCAGTATTTACATAATCACAAACTTGTTAAGATGAGGCATTAGCCAATGAACAAAGAAGGGGAAACTCTTTACCTTCTTCCTTAGCTCCCATAAATAAGAATGTGAGTTCTTCATCTCAACCACAGGAAGTAGCTCAGGTATCTGAATCTATACCTTCCTTCGACATTGTTGATCTTGTCAAGAAAACTAGGATTCAAATGTCAGAAGCTGAATACCTGAGAGCCTTTCCTGAGCAGTTAAATAGGATAGTCAAATATGTGCAATCACCAGGACAATCTAATACATTAAAAGTCCTTTTGCTTAAGCCCAAGTATACTCCTCCCCAGAACAACACTGCATTTTTTAAACCCTCATTATCTTCTGAAAGAGTATAACCTTTCTATGTCTCCCTATTGCTGAATGGTTTCAAGTTAAGAAATTGCATTCTAGATTCGGGTGCTTCTGAGAATGTCATGCCAACTAAATTTGCAGATGCTCTTAGGCTTACCTTGACAAAGACCATAAAAATGTGTTACTCCATGGAGAGAAAAGTCCCTTTATTCAGACAAATCAAAGATGTATAGGCTGTTATGGAAAATTTTACTAACAAAAGATTGAAGATGACAATATTAGTTGCAGATATTTCTATCTCCTACAGGATGTTGTTGAGCAGAAACTTCTACAAAGAGTTGGGAAAAGAAGTAAAGATGGATTGGTCTTGTGTTCATATTCCTATCAAAGGAATAAATCAAAAGCTTGATCCAGAAAAGAAATCTAAATAAATGGTTACAAAATCTAAGGATCCTAGATCTCAGATTCTTTTTCAGGAATCTGACTGTGTGGTCTATTTCTTGGAAATGGATAAAGACGTTCTATAGCCAGAGCCAGCAAAAGAAGAAGAAAAATTTTGGACGCTGAAGTTTAAAGGAACCTATTGTTCTTTTGGATCAGGAGCTGGCATTCTATTAATATCTCCAGATCATGAGATAGTTCCATACTCCCACAAGCTGATGTTCGAGAACACCAATCATATGGCAGATTATGAAGCATTGTTGCTAGGAATGGAGCAAGTTAAAAAGAAAGGAGTAAAACTCCTCATAGCCCAAGGAGATGTTGAACTTCTTGTAAAGCAAGTTAGAGGGAAAAATCAAGTCAAAGGAGATAAGATGAGGCATTACAGAGATAAAGTGCTTTCTGCCACATGAAATTTTGCATCCTTCTCTATCGAATTGATTCCAACAAATCAGAACTCCAAGGCAGAATCTTTGGAAGTCACAGCTACACTACTGAATCCAGATAGACCACCATCCATATTTAGACAAGGAAAATATAAAGTGGAGATGGACTACTACCCTAAAGTTCCTAAGAGTGTTGAATAGTGACAAACTTTCAATGATGGCAAACAAACATCTGCATGTCCATAATAAGACAACTTTGACAAGTTATGTGTTTAAGGGAATAAATCACTACCATGACAAATAGTCATAGAAAAACCTGATCCAGGTTATGATGATAGTAGAAGAATAATCCAACCAAAAGGGAATAAAATCCCTAAGGGTTTAGTTTCCTTAATGGAGGATTTCCACAAGCATGATCAGTACCTGAAGAAGAACAAAGAATATGGTGATAGTTCTTCCTCCGAAGTGCAGCCAGTGAATCTGGGAATGGAGGAAGTTGATGCAAACTTACCCATCACAAAGAGAAGAAAGGATGAGCCACCACAAGATGAAGTTGATGAGTAATTTCCCATGGTATTTGAAAAGAAGGCTAGAGAAAGGAAATTCAATATTGGATATTGGGTACTCTGGTGGGAAAAGAGGCACAAACCAAAGGGCATGCATAGAAAATTTGATTCACTCTGGAAAGGGCCCTTCATGATCAAGAGAGTTTCCGGAATGGATACTTTCTTCCTTACCTACTGGGATGGAATTGCGTTACCACTACCTTTCAATGGGTAGCAGTTGAAGCCTTTCTAGAATTAAAAGAGTAGGGTAAAACCTGTATGTTTATAAATAAAGCTTTGTCTATTATTCTTTTTCTGTGTTGTGTTGTTTTTGTTTTCCTGACCCTGAACCCAATGGACAAGACACGAAACCAAAGAAGTTGAGATCTCATCTTTACTTATGTTATTTTCACAGACGCAAAGATGTCCATAGATGGAGCCCACTGGTGTCCCTAAGATTTCACCCTAATATTTGGGACTACCCCTTTTTAAACAAATCGTTCTTTTCAAAGTAACAGGTCGTTTTGTGTTTGTTTTTCCTACAGTTGTTTGCATTACTCTAAGATATTCCTAGTGAATCATATGAGCCAATTTTGACATATACCCAGATGCTGAAACTCATTTTATCCCTTTGCTAAATTTTGTCTATGGAACATTTTTACTTAATTATTTATTAAATAAATAAATTCTCGTTTAAAGTAAATTGTGCTCCGATTGAATCCTGTTGAAGTTTTGCATGCCAGTATTCTCACATATCAATAAGGTTTTCACCAGGAATGAATTCAGAACATTGTTTACAACTTCTGGTATTGTTTTTCATTTTTATTTATTTATTTGCCATTATTTCTCCGGTTTTCC
The DNA here is from genome assembly GCA_019776745.2 of Taxus chinensis. Classification (NCBI taxonomy): domain Eukaryota; kingdom Viridiplantae; phylum Streptophyta; class Pinopsida; order Cupressales; family Taxaceae; genus Taxus; species Taxus chinensis. The sequence goes on along the minus strand of CM034155.1, from coordinate 250,940,113 downwards.
CTGTCATCTGTTTTTTATATTCCCCTAGGTCTGTTCTTTTTTCTGTATAGTCTTTTTAATTTCTTGGAACATATGGAGATCATTTACGGCATCAGTACCAAAAAATCATTTATCTCATGACTGCCTAGGTTTTTAGCTGTGTAAAAAATCTAGCCAACGTTTTTTGGCGACTCCGTTGGGGAACAACACAAATTAGCAGACCAGAGATTTCTCTTGTCAGTTCCCTTTTATATTATAAGCTCAATGTGGTAGGACATCCATTCACGTGATCTGGTAGAGATCAAGGAAGGATTGACCATTTTTATAGATTGCAGGAGTAGTTTAATTTCAGTCATCCTCCTTAAGTTAGAAGCCGCGGATCCAGTCTTTCACCAGGAAGAAGAGTGCAAACTCTTCTGGATCTGGATCATGTCCAACACAATCCAACAGCTGGGATATTTCACCAAGTTTTTTCTCAAAGAAGACGTGCTCCTTTAATGATACAGAATCAGCCACTTGTCCTTACAACACCTATTCGATGGGGAGTAGCTTTCAGACCTTTGAATTTGACTCCTCTTATTCATGATCTACCTAAAGGGGCAAGAATGAATTTTCTAAAATTCTTTGGAGATGGTAAGAAGAATCCAAATAACCACTTGGCTACGTTTTTTATATTCTGTGGAGTGCTCGCCGTAGAACATGAAGATGTGTCTGTTTGGATTTTCATAGAGACTCTGCATGACTTGGATGGAGAATGGTTCTACCGGTTAGCTCCTGGTACCATAAACAACTGGGATACTATGACAGATGCATTCCTAAAAATATTCAAGCCAGCTAAAGATTCCAGTACATTGATAACCCAACTGAATCAGTTGAAGAAGGAGCCACGAGCACATGCGGGATTTTATTACAAAATTCCAAAGATTACTTTACAAAATTCTGGCATCTACTTCTCTGAATGATGAGAATCAAAAGGTATTCTTCATCAATGCATTACTTCCTGAAGTAAGCTATCAACTGTGAAGAGCACTTCCTGCTGACTTGTTAGCAACCCAAAACATGGCGGTTGAAATTTAAGACGACCTCATAATGGCTAGAAAAATAAAGAGAAACACTTCTAGAGCTGAAAGTTCATCCTCTGCTACTACTTCTGATTCATTATTGCAAAAATTGGAAAATGAGATGTTGTAAATGAAGAAACAAATGGCTCAAATGGCTCAAGGCAACAACACTGCCCCTACTAGAAATTTTAACAACAATCGGAACTGCATTACTAGTTCCCAAAGATTAGCAATTGAAGCTACTCCCAGAAACAATGTGGAGATGAATGAAGAAGACCGGGAAGCTGACGCTGATCAGCTTGAGAATGATAATTTTGTAGGTCTTGCTAGCAACTCCAACATTAATTACCTAAACTACAAATCTAAACATGACTATGAGGAGATTCTTGAAGACGATCATGGTCATGCATATGCAGTATTTACACAATCACAAACTCACCAAGCTGAGGCATTAGCTGATGAACAAAGAAGGGGCAGCCCTTTACCTTCTTCCTTAACTCCCAGAAATAAGAAAAAAACTACTATTATTCAGGAAGAAAAAATAGGCTTCATACAGGGACGCTTTATCCTGGATAATATCATCGCAGTTTGTGAAGGCATGGAATGGGCCCACAAATATCACCAGACTGCTATGTTTATCAAGATTGACTTTGAGAAAGCCTATGATCGGATTGAATGGCCTTTCATCCTCGCCATGCTTCAAGCCCTTGGCTTTGGCCCCATCTTTATTCAATCTGTTAATACGCTCTTTGCAAATGCCTATTCTCAAATATCTATCAATGGCCTTGGCTCGGAGCCCTTTGGGCTATTCCGATCTATCAAACAGGGCTGTCCTCTAGCCCTTGCATTTTATATGTTGGCGGCCGTAAGCCTTGGTTATCTCTTAGCCCATGCCAAAACTCAAGGTCTTGTTCGTGGATTTTCTCTACATGCTAAGCCCAACTCTCAACTCCTCAATGGGCATTTTGCGGATGATTCATTCCTTACACTTATCGAGGACGAGAGTAACATTCACAATGCCATGTAATGCTTGGATACTTTCTGTCTAACTTCTGGTTCCTCCATTCAATGGAAAAAAAACTCAATTCTACAGGAAATCCTTGTTTGTTGCGCTGGACTGGCTTGCCACATTTTTTTGGAAAATTCTACAGCATTGTGAGATCTTCAAATTCCTTAGTATTCCTTTTGCTTTTCAAGCTCCCCCAGCTGATCTATGGCATTATGTCATTCAACGGGTGGTGAAAAAAATGGAATAATGGCTCACTAGACCTTTGTCTCTAGCTAGCAAATTCTAAATTTGTTCCAAAGTTCTTGTGGCCACCCATGTTTACTACTCGTCTTGTTGGGTGCCTTCCAAAGCCTCCATCCAAAAGATGGAAAAGCTGTTCAAAGCTTTCTTATGGGCTAATGCGTCTACCGGGAAAGGTTTTCATCGTGTCGCTTGGGATATATGTTGCTTACCTCACAATTCTGGAGGCCTTGGGCTTATTCACATTCACCACCAAGGGCAAGCTCTCTATGCCAAGTGGATTATCGGGAGCATAACTTGCCAGGAAGCTTAGAAAGTTCTCATATGACATGGCATTTCAGAAGGCTCTCTTTGTGGCCACCCTACATGAAAAGGTTTAGGGTTTGTCAATTTGCTCATCACTCCTGTGCCTGTCAAAATCGTGGGCACCTTTGTGCATAAAAGTATTTGGAAAGTGTGGGAGTGTGTCAAACCCTAACTTTTATGGAAAGGGGATGGCTTTCGCAATGGGCTATCTCTCAACCAACAATCTCTTTGGTGGTCGGTGATTTTTCAATCCCAAGATTAATGCCTTACAGAGGTCCCAGGAATTTCTGTGCTCAAATTCTTCAAACGCGGTATTCATACCATTGAGGATTTTTCTACAAGAACAAGCAATCCTGGTTAGCTTGGCCAGAGTTTAAAACTTTGTTTCGGCTCTCCAACCAGGATCAAGATACTTTCAATATAGTGATCAACTCAGTTCTTGATCACATGCTACATAAGATTGTTGTGTACTCCTCTTGCCCTTGGTGGATAGACTGGAAGTGGTATGCTATTACTCTTTTCTATAAATATAAAGCCAACAAAGGCTATCAGTGGCTCTCACCCCATTTGCCCATGGTGGACAAGCTTAATACTCGTTGGGGAATTCATGCCACCCCATCTGCCTAGGGCAGACAGTTTGAGACTATTTGGACTATATGTGTGGAGCCCAAAATTGATCATTTTCTTTGGTGTATTCTTCACCAAGGCCTTCCTATCGGGGCCCATCTTGTTCAAATTGGGATTCCAACTCCCAACTGCCCCTTCTATGGGCATCTAGAAATGATTATGCATGTCTTCTGGTTTTTTCCCAAAGCTCAAACTGCCTGGAACTGTATCCATAATTTTTTCTTTCCCTCCCGGCCCCACTGTTTCACTTGGCAACATATCCTCTTGGGAGACAATCCCAAACTTCTACCTATGTTCACCCAAATTTAGCATGTTTTCAGAGGGGAGATTTTATTTTGGATATGGAAAGAAAGGAATGCTTTTTTCTTTGCTAATTTTGCAGTTGATCAGTCCTTCTCAATTTATAATAAATCTATGGTGATCTCCAATGTGCTTCTACAGATTCAAGTTCAAGAGAATAAGGTGGCGCTAAAGGTGGACCACCTCCAGAATTTGTTGCGTCATTAGGGGGAAGCCCCATACAATGTTTTCTGGGTGCCTCCTCTCCCACCAGACACTCCTCACCTTCTACTTGTGGCAGACGATGCAGCAGATCCCAACGCCAGGTGTTCAGCCACTCCCGCCGTTCTCCTGGACAGAGACACCAACATAGTCATTCACCTAGGCGCCATCGCGGTCAGGGCTCACCGCTGCATTCCTCGGCTCGCCAGCATGGCTGGGGCTCACCACCTCGACAACTTGGGTGGGGTTCTCCACCTCATTCGTCGGCTCACTAGCAGGGTTGAGGCTCTCCCTCTGCAATTTCTCAACAGACCACCTGACATCTACCGCCACCCTCACCCTCTGCTGGCAAATTCCCCTGGCTCAGCTTAGCCATTCCTACGCGTGGTTTTGGGGCGTGCTCTCATACCGCCCACTTTTTTGTTGAAATCTATCTTGTATCTTATTGCATTAATATAATATAAGATCTTTTTCATCAAAAAAAATTGATGATATACTTCATATTTACATGTTGAGAGTTGATGCTCCTGCATCAACTATGCACATGACCCAAAATATACAAGAGGTGAACCCAGTATTCAAGATTGTTACAAGAATAAAATATATGCATGGTTGTGTGGGTTGCCTTATTTTTATATTTATAATATAGACTTATGTTATGTAAGATTTGGGGGGTAAGTTTGATCAGTATTATTACAGATCATCATCTCCATGAATAATTATGTACAAAAAAAATTTAGTCATGTAGAGGTCATCAAAGAATGTAGCTTAAGGATAAGTATTATATTGTTGCTCTAGTGCACAATAGGACTTGATGGCATCAAGCTATGTTATTGTAGCTGCACCACACATCGGCTCATCTGTGATACATCATGGTCAATTCTTCACACTAAACCTTTTTCGAAAGCAAGTTTTTGCTATGGCAAAAGTTACAAATTGTGATAGACTGTCTAAATTAAATCATTATGTGATTTATGGAACGATCAAATTGTCTACATGTTCATATATCTAAGGAATGTCTATAGTTCTTTCTTCTTTGTCCCTTAAACTCTCATTCCCATTGCCTGATGCAAAACATTCTTCTAAACTAGCAACAAAATGAATCTTCTTTTAATGAAGTTAGTAACATTTTACAACTACCAACCCAAAGAAAAATGCCCATTTTATAGAATCCAAACTTGATGGAGAAATAAAAGGGTTTTGTGTGACTTGATGTTTGCAGCTCGAATTGTATGTGAGGTTTCGTGTTGTTAAAAGTATAGTTTACTAGGAAACTCCAGTACAGGAACACATAACACGTTCCTGTCCCTGTCCTCACAGACGCATTTTCTGGTGACTACATTTATATATAATGTTGCTGTACCCTTTTTCATTTACTCACATATTCAGATTTGACTGGTGTCTCTGTCCCCTCGTACCCCATGCCTCAAGGCAATTATGGTTAAAAGATTTTATAATATTTGTGACTAACTGTGTCCGTGTAGATTTGAATGTAGCCATAATGAAATGTGATGTTCATCATCTTTCACAAAATCAAGCAAATATTACCAGCTGCAGATTTAGGGATCATTCCTGATAGCAAAAATATGTACATCATAGTTTATTCAAAAAATGACTCCCAGCAAGTCAGCTTTGGTACAATAAGACATATATCGAGAGTCTGAGCTCCTCCTGATGCATAGTGATGCCTTTTCTGGCCATAAACTTGTGTTCCATGCCATGACCGGTAACCACCTAAACTATAAAAATTATTACATACTAATAAAAATACCCTACAAAGTTCTTTAGTTTCATTTCCATTTTTTAAAAATACCTACAACTTCTATAGTTTCATTTCCATTTTTAAAAAAATTCAATCTTGTTAAGTTGCAAACGTTTCACAGATGTAATTTGCAAATTATAAAACAGAAAAAACCACGTCATAACTGGTTTTCTCGGATTTGTGTTCAAAGCAAGAAAGGTACACGTGTACTAGGTACTCTTGAAAATTTAGCTCCATATTCCAAATCAGGGCTTACCACTTAGGTTGGGTTTGCTCTTGAGGAGTTCGATTACATGTCAGAATGCTTACCGACATTTATGGTTGTTATTTTTCTCGACTTCATAGTACTTGAGAAGTTTCCTGTTGAAATTACAGCGTGTCTTATGATAACACTCTGTTTTCCAGTCTGGAGTGTTTACTGGTTTAATCAGCAGAGAGGTGGTTAAATTGATCGTAGCCCTACTCTTGATTTGTCTTAGTGAAGTAGAATTAAACTTATTCATCATCTTACAATAACTAGTGATCATAGCATATTGTTGCAATATGCACTTATACAACTGAGATCCAAGCCGCAGTATATACAATTAGATTTCATGTGTTAATTGTGAGCTGTATATTTCAACAATTTTATAGTTACTAGAGTGCCACTGTACTTAGGTATAATTTCCCAGCCTTAAGGAGGACTTGCCTCAGAGTCCAATTAGTATCTTATGGTAGTGACATGCCATTGCTATATTGTTGTTTACAGCATCTTAGGTTGCACGTAGCAACAATATTTTGCAAGCAAAATCCATGGTGTAATGTCTTTTTCCTGAGCTGTCTTCTGAGGTTTTCAATTGCGACAGATACAATTTTTCACCATGAGGCATTTTAACTTAGACTATGGACATTTTTACAAAAAGTCTGGATATGTACCTGTGTTTATGACTGCATTGAATGTTTTGTTATTTAGATTAGCAAACGAGTGTCACAATCCTGGTGACAAAATAGGACACAGACACAATATGGAAGTGAAAGTTCAATCTCTGATATTTTTTCCTCTCTATTGATTTTGTAGAAATATAGAGAAACGATCAGCTCAGAAAAAACATACTCCAAAATTTGAGGATTACTCAAAATGTCATTACATTAACTGTTTGAAAAAGCATATAATTTATTTTCTGCTTGCAAACTCAAATAACAGACACGCAGTCTCTACACCTATCTTGATTCTAAACTTCATGGCAATCTTCTTGCAAGCTGCACTCGTTCACTTCCAGCTTGCAAGCTCTTCTCAATGTGCCAGCTTCACTCTTCTAAATTCTAGATCCCCATCTGTTATTCGGATGAAATGTAAATATCCTCGTATTCTTGTCCATTACTATAGGGGAAGAATAATTGAATAGATAGATGAAACGATTCACCTTCCAACAGTTGCACAATCTCAGGCATTGAATGAGAGGTAAGACATATCACTCAAAATGAATGAACGAAGCTACATATCAATATTTGGCATCCTAAAATGCCTCTGCATGTGGAAATTAACTTGTCCAAAATGTTCATGAAATGGCTCCTATGAAAGGTTAATGGTCGATAATACATGGCAGGATCATCATCATGACATGTTTTTAGACTCAGGCATCATACTCAGGCATTCAACATTGTGTCTTTCAAATACCACAACATTGTCAATCTCTTGAGCACATGAAATCCTACTACTTGGACTATAATTTGAGATCTGCATAATTGTAGCTGTTGACAGACCATCAGTGGACCTCAATATGGCGTCTTTTAGAGAAACCATATGAACGTTTGCTAGGCTCCATTGTTTTCATCTCAGAAATTTAAATGTGAAATAACAAATACGGCATTTAATTTTGACTCCTATAACAAAGTCATAGTCACTGCAAGGTTTCATTGTCGTGAGACTACACTGTCAGATTCAATAGGATATTACTGACAGTATACCACACACCATGAGGATTTTGATAGAGCTGTTGTATTCACCTCAAAAACTCTATGCGATATCAAAACAAAACGACACTCAATTTCAAGTCCATATGAAATTAGACTAGGTATGTCATGAACCCTATGATTCTCAGGTATTTGACTAGATATGTCCATCACGAGATCAAAAAGTGATCTTAAACATGGTCACCTCAAGATGATTTCAGAAAATTGTCATTTTCTCAAAATTCAACAAAATGGTCACTCAAACCAAGTCGCCTCCATGAGACCATAGAATGGTCTCAAAATGCCCTATCAAGTTATTTTCTCGCAATGCACCTGCATCAATCTCCATCATGGCAGATCAACGGATTCATCTAAGATATCGTTCTATCTGAGTTCAACTTCGTTGTGAGAATTGTGCTCCTAGAGCGCCGTCATAATATGATCATAACTACTCTTTTAGATTATGCCGATAAGACACTTTCTTGCCAGATATCATTCATGCAGATCAGCCTTATACATAGCAGAACGAATAAAATGACAGGCCTTCGGCAGATCATATCTTAAGCTCTGCCTTTATAATGAAAGAGTTTTGTGTCTTCCTTCTGTAAGCTATTGTCTATATGATTTAATTTTCACATTCCCTGTGTTAATGTTTGTCTTTTATTTCCTAACATCAACTTTCTTTCTTGCGTTAAAAATAATTTTCAGTTTTGTTTAAGAAAACTCAGTGAGAAGTTAAGAATTTCAATTTCCACCTTCAGTTGTTTGCATCCCATGCTTATCAATTACCATACCATGGCAAAGAGAATGTTCGTCTTCTCTGCTCCATTTCTCCCATATAACATTGTTGTCCCATAAAAATCAATTTCAGCCGTGTATATTTTGCAGGTAGAAACAACGATAGATACAATCAAAAAGGCCACTCTCTTCAGAATATTTAATCGAAAGAGAACATCGTGTGGAAGTAAATAAATTGAGAAGCCTGGAAAGAAAAGGGTTTAAGCATTTTCAAAAACAATGGTTTTTGCAGCCATATTGTACACATCTTGTTTTAGCTTCACATAAAAAGATATCATCAAATTTAAACTCAATGTTATATTCAATGAATCAATACATGACAAGACAGTTTAGTATACATTCGTTTTTTATTTTCTCTTGTAGTGGGAAAATGGAGGATTGCTTTATGTTTCTATTGTTCCTAAAATAAGAAAGACTTTCTTTAACAATGGACACAATTCCTCTTCTATTCATTTAACTAAAAAAAGCAAAAAGAATTGCAGGCTTTTGCAAGATGGGAGATTAATCGATCTTCTGTAATTTAGTTTATCATGTTAATCTTCTCTTTCAAGCAAAAGAAAAATTAACAGGGACAACAATGAGATTGTAAATAATCATCTTACCTCCTGGCTATGGTGATAGGTTTATTTTTGTTCTTTACATGAATAAGTAGAATTCTAACTTGTCTGGCTACTTCAGCTAGTCTATATGGTCTTTCTCTCACAGCTACCCTCACTTTCTATCGAATGAATAGAATCAGCGTCTTTTCAGATAAGCTAATGCTTCAAATTCGAAATGATTCATATTAGCATAATACCACAAAGCCAACACACGTAAAGGGTGAAGGGCAAGTTGTGGGGAACAAGTAATCTCACACTATATGCTCAAGTTCCATTGCTGATGGCTCTTTTTTACATTGTGATACTCATGGGAAAAATTGGAGGTAGGACTAGAGTGCAACCATATTAAGGACTCAAACCCACCCTCATGTCTCTAATGTCGTCTTTAACATGTAAAGCGCAAAGGGTTTGGGGCAAGCAATGGGGAATCATGAATTTCAAACTGTAAGTCCACGTTTCATTCCTACAGGCTCTTGGGTACCCTGTAGTAATCATGAGACACCTAGATATAAGGGTTGAACTTATGGCAACATATAAACCTAAGCCCATGCTAGGAAGTAGGGGTTGATTGTAATTTGTAACAATATTAAGGACCTTAGGACCTTAGGTCTGCCATAACATTCATTGTTTAATCCAATATACATGTGGGATGAGTTCAACTGGTAGAAGTATTAAGGGGCTTGCAAAAATGGAACTACAAGTTCAAATTGCTAGTGCTGCTGAAGCAACAGTAAGGTTTATCATGCTTTTGTAAATTCCACAACTTGATTTTATCCCTAACTAGAACTAGATCTTCAGGCCATTGATAGAGATGGTAAAAATACTACAATTCTTTTTTTTAAATCCAAAATAAAATGCTGCTAAAAAGGTTTGATTCGTGGAGTTCTCGCAGGAAACTGAACATTGTCAGAAATCTGAGAATTTAAATGAGATTTATACAGGATTTCCAAAGCTTGTGTATATGTAAAACCGAATCATTGAAGCAAAAAAAAGCATAAGCTACAATTGAATACCTGGGTGTGCCTATTGTGGTCAACATTCAACACATTCAAGAAATATAAAATGAAACCTCTTTCAAATTGCATCCACCCAAAAGCATTACTGAATTCATAGAGGTTCCTTGATCGAAGCAAAGACTATCTGTGCTCTTGAATTAATATCTGTCATCAAACACAATAAATGGCTCAGACTACAATTTTATTTTATTTTTGTTTATTTATCTTTGTTCCGTTTCAAACAAAAATATGTAGAAGCTAGTCAAAGTGGATAGTTCAAGTGGTAAAAATACGAGTTTTTTAAAATGGAGTCTTCTGCGTAAATCTAAGAAGAAAGGATAAAGTGTTAACATTGGGTAAAAAGTTACATACGATTCGTTGTCTGGTGTATCCCAACTGAAAAGGATGTTGTGTTATTGGAGCCATTCAATGCAGACCAATATATTATCCTCATCAATTACTGAAGTTAAACTGTTAAAACAGGCACCATTATCAACAGGGCAATTCTTAGATCTTTTATCTTCCTAAGAGCTTGCAGAAAAAGTTAGCGTGTTCTTGTCCTGCAAGTTGCTACACGAATGTTATGTTCTTGCTCAAACTACTCTGTACAAAACTCAAATCAAGATAATGGATGCTAAATAAAATTTAAGATGGTTGAACCCTTTGTCCTACAGTCACAATCAAACCATTCAAACTGAGTCACACTATAGGAGCAAAGAGGCCCCTAAGATTGGAACAAAGATGAGTATTAAACAATGAACCTTAAATATGAAAAATATAATGGTCCATCAAAAAATATGGTAAATTGTATATTTAAAAATATGATAACTTTTAATAATTATAAGAACAAATAGGTAGAAAATTGCAAGTTAGTAAAGTCAAAAATAATTATGGCATAAACTTAAAACATGTATATATTAACTGAAATAATGGAAATAGCATATTATATGTCTGTAACTTCATAACAATTGTTTACAATTTTAAAAATTGGAGTAAAACTTTGAAAATCCCATGTAAATAGTCAACCCTTAGTAGTATCATTCACTGAATATTCACTATGTGATAGCTCTTCTTCACCACTACTTACATCTAAATAGTATTTTGCATCATAGTTCAAATTGGCATTCAGACTCAAAGAACTATGAGTACAGGTGCAAGAGTATTGCTTTACCATATTAGCACTTAGGACTTGCATGTTGCTATGGACAAAAATTGGATTTGATATTGTCAAGTCCATAATGTGTTCCTTCACTTTGAATGAATGAGTTTAAATATACTCCAACTTCTTTCACAACTAGATGCACTGCTGTAATGTCCCCTGTTGGCCCTTTGGGTCCTGAGTGAATTTCAAGCAATTCCAACACTAGCATGCAAGTCTTAAGAAGATGATCCAAGGACTGTGACTGCATATCTGAATGTAATTAAGGCAAAGCGACTTGGTTCATAGAGAAAACTATACCAAATTCGTGACAACAAGAATGTCTCCTAACTCCAATGTGACAAGCAGATTTTTGGGAGGTAAAACCGTTCAAAAACAAGAGATAATAAGATCATACAATCCCGGTTGGACAGCTGCAATAAATTACCAGAAATGATGACTATGGACCTATAAGGAAAGCCCTTGTAAATCAGCTGCAAAAAAAACATATCTCCCACATGAACATATATCATAATTTTGTAGCAATCCATTAATGCATGAAATCGAATGTGTAGGGCATAAATACACAAGTAAGTATGACCCAGAATGCTGCAGATTATTATGGACTGAAACAGCACTATATTTCCTTCATAAGGTTCTAAAAATAATACATTTGAAGCCCAAAAATACAGAATGAGTGAAGACAATTAAAATCAGACCTGGAAATGGTCCTCAAACACCATGGTCTCACCAAACATTGAGTCGCTCCATATGACTAAAATGTAATAACACTGCTGCCATAAATTCTCTAGTCCTTTATTGCCAAAATTCAACATAACAGCTGAAGTTCCTTTGAAGCACAATAAGATTCCCTGTATGGAAATCTCTCTTCTTCTCTATGAGGGTTTTCATTCTCTAGAGTAAGTTTGCAAAGCTCAAAGCTTAGACAAAAGTCAGATTTTTATAAAATGAGAATGAGATATCCCTCTTCAAGTCGACCTCTCCCTTAAATAGGAGAAATGGCTCAAAAGGAACCTCCAAAATCACCAATCACAATTGGTGATTATTTCTAAACTAAAGTCCCATAACTCATATCTATCCAAGTCGTACTTTTACCTAGAGGAAAACAAAAATAGTTTTGGGTCTATTTCCCTCTAAGCAACCCATATACTTATCCCAATACAGGTCACCAATCCTTCTAGGGAGGATACAAAATGATTATAGGCTTTCCTAACTCCCCTTCATGCACTTTCCTAGATATTACAATTTTTATTTAAAAGTGCATACCTATATTAAGCCAAAATAAATAATTATAAGTGCTTTAATATTTTTCTTTTAGGCACTTATAATAATTTATTGTGACTTAAGTCACCCTTACACCCACCCTTTGGCCGTCGGGTAGACAGAATGGGCCAAAGGTCTTCGATGCTTTTATTGGAGAAAGAGGGACATTTCAGTTCTCCCTTCCCCAAATTGCTTGCCCACAAGCAATTTTGTACTTCTTTGTCTAAGTGCCTTGCACAATAGACAAAATATCCTGAAGTGTTTCAAAAGTCTAGCACATGTACCTATAAGATGAGACAAATCTTGCCACCAATTGCCTTTGACAATTTGCTCATACACACATGGGAGTTTCCAAGGTAGTTTATAAGACAAATTACAAATTTCCTCATCTAAATCAGCATCTTTGGTAAAAGGAATCTGAATATGTTGCACATAGGATATTAAATCATACCTTAGGATGTTTCTATGGTCCACAAAAAATTGATTTTTGTCAAAGTCCAGCTGCTTCCCTGTTATTTCTCTTTCAATTTCAGCCTCTTCATGTGAAATCAGCTCCTAATTGAACTTTCCAATCATGCTATGGGCTGTCATTCTTGGAGGAACTCCCTTCCTCATACCTTGCAAAACAATGTCCTTGTCTTGCACCTTGAACCTTAGCTCCATGGTTTGATAATTTTGATGAAACTCTCCCAAGGATTGGAGCCATTGAACACCAAGAACTAATTCTAATCCCCTAATGTCAACAATATAAAACTAATCACTAATCTCATGGCCTCCCATGGTGAATTGAAGTTTGGGAATCCTCTTGGTGCATGTGATTGTATGCCCATCTGCCATAATCACATCAAATCCTTGAAATTCTTCTATTTGTAGGCCCAATCTAACTACCAAACTCCCATCAATGAAGTTATGTGTTGCTCCCTCATCAATCAAAATTGTGATCCTTTGCCCAAGAATATCATCCCCTACATGGAATGCATAAAAACTAGGCAAAATAGTTAGTGCTGCTAAGGTAGCAATCTTTTCATCATCATTTGCTTTACCTTTTGGATCAGCATCATCATATTCTTCTTCATCAATAATTTCAATATAATAAACGGAGCCCTTACCTTTGCAACGATGATTGGGTGTCCATGGTTCTTTGCAATCATAGCACAACCTCTTCCTCCTTAGCTCCCTTCTTTCCTCGATTTCAGCCTTGTTTTTCTCCCATTCTAGTGCTCTAATGGGCTGCCCACCAACTGCTGCACCTTGCCTATCATTTTGGGGTGTTATAGGCTGCTCACATATGTTCTTTTGCTGCTGTAATGGTGTTGTTCGCTGCTGCAGATTTTTCCCTTTTGGCATAGAGTTCTCCAAGTCAAATATTTTCTTAATAGCTCTTTGAAGAGAGGGAGATTAAAGGCTTTGACAAGACCCTTTAATGGCTCTCCTAACCCTTCAATAAACAGAAAAACAAGTCTTTTTTCACTAATGTCAGGAACCATAACTGAAATTCGTTGGAAATCATAAATATACTTATCTAAGGTGCCATCCTGTTTGAGTTGGGAAAGCTCTCTGAGT